>JAUTBZ010129404.1:0-14431 GCA_032361785.1 Lepetodrilus galriftensis | reverse complement strand
ACACACACACACACACACACACACACACACACACACACACACACACACACACACACACACACACACACACATTTATTTAGAACCTTTCATACAATAGCCATAACTAGTAATTTCTCATAAAGTAACAAAGTTATAGAATGAAATATAAGCTCGCTTGGTACTATTAAATATAATTCAATGTTTTAACAATATATTCCATTTTGAGTTAACCCCTTGTAACCATACAAACCCAAACACATAATAAGAAGTCTGTTTCACATTCAACTCTACAATGGCACCTTTGGGTTAAACTTTCAATAAATTCAAAACATCAATGATGATTAAACTTACAAATATTAATACATGCAAAGTTAATGTGGATGCAATTCACTAATGTTTACAAGAATGATCATCATGACTATCTTGAAGACATTTTCTGAATCTTGTTCAATCTACAGGAAACATAAAGTAAGAAATAAAGTTCACTAAATACTGAATTGTATACAACTCCCTGATGTTAAAAAATACCAGAAACAGTACCTATAACAATAGAAATACCCGGACGCGAGATTATTAACATTTTCCCATGTACAGATTGTCCAGATTGTTTCCCATATACAGATTGTGCATTTTGTTTCCTATGTACATACCGTAGTGTTTACCGTATACAGATATTTCATATGTACAGATTGTATAGATTGTTCCCCATATACAGATTGTATAGATTGTACAGATTATTTCCCATATACAGATTGTATGGATTGTTCCCCATATACAGATTGTCCAGATTGTATAGATTGTACAGATTATTTCCCATATACAGATTGTTCCCCATATACATATTGTGCAGATTGTTTCCCCATACCGTATACAGATTGTACAGAGTGTTTCCTATGTACAGATATCACAGATTCTCTATGCACCGGGTAGAAGAAACCCTGTTGTAAAATAAATAATGAAGAAAACAAACCAATAAACAGCAGACAATAACAACCAGAAAAAAATAACATCTCAAAAATACAACATGGTATGGTCTTGTTATAAACAAATAACCTTCACATGATAATACAAAAATCTATAACAATTTCCCAATAACCAGACATTAAAATACAAGTTGTATTAAATCTTAAACAGCAGGACATCCACGAGAGCACATAAACAACAATACATGTATACGTAACTCGCTGGATTCTTGATATACGTCATGTCATATAACTGTGATACAGTGTGTTGTATGTGGTTATTGCTAATAAATAAAAACAGATGATAAAGTTGTCATGGAGATAAAATCCTCATAGGGACATAAAGTAATTAAATGTCAGATTAGAGATGATCACTAAAAACATTTCATATTCGTTGAAAATTAATTATCTGATCAGAATACAATTTCACATGATTCTTTAACCCCTCTCCCTGCTGGATTAGACACAGGTGCTGCTCTTTAGGGCATCTCCGATTGCCTTCAGCATCGAGAGGGCAAGATGTACATTTTCTAAAATTGGTCAACTCCAATCTGAGAGGCTGATATATCACCCAACAGATGACATTAATGGCCAAGTACAGCTACAACAATAACATGAATAACAATAAGAGATACGAGAGTGACTATTCCCATATGCTTGTCCCTTCAAGTCTAGTAATACGATGATCAATAACCACGATAACAGGAAACGATGTAGTCGACGTTAGACTATACAGCCGATATTAAAACCAGCGGCACAATATATCAGCATATAACATGATAACTGATCATTAATCTACCCTAACACACAAACATTAATACTTGTCCTAAAACTGATTGTAGCCATGTTACAGTGGCAGGAAGACCATATGAATGAAAAGTCGTGATGGCCGAATTACATGTATCACGCTTTGTCGCAATTTTCAACATCTGCACGTAAACACTTTCAATAGATTAAACTAAAAAGAGACCTTTCTCTTTGAAATGAATCTGAAGTACATGTACACATAAATAGCACTATGTTAATTCTGTGTGAGCAAACACCTTTAATTTAACCCTTATTCTTTTGCAGTACCCAGTAACCCTCTCCCTGCTGGATTAGGCACAGGCAGTGCTCTTTAGGGCATCCGCCGTTGCCTTCAGCATATAGTGCTCTATGGGACATATCTTGTTACCTTCAGCAGTACAGGGTTAACCCTCTCCCTGCTGAAGGCAACCGTTGATGCTCTAATGAGCAGTGTTGTTGCCTAATCCAGCAGGGAGAGGGTTAAATAAAGCTGTAGAAGTGAAACCAGAATACAAAGAAACCATAAAAAAAATATTCATAAAATATATTGTTTTACTTTTCTGCCATATACCAGTGTAGTCACATGAACAATAATTCATATCAGTAGTAATAATGAAAAGCATAAGGAATACATATTGATATTTTTGGTTTTATAAATAAAACATTGACAACATGGTTTGTTGAAATATTTTATGGCCAAAATGTATAATTTACCTGACATGTACATTTGATTTGTTTACACAAACTGGGCAACAAGCTACATTATATTTTATGTTATTATTCAATCTATACTTCACATGGCTGAATGATATGTATTGAGTTACTAGTCAAGATACATTACATTAGACTATTATAACAAAAGAAAAAACACTTCTCCAGTCCTTTTCATCCAGCATTACAAAGTGTGTTGTCATTACCATTGGTCTATTGGGTAGTCTGTAACAATGACAACCGCAGGCATTTGTTAAAGCTGAACCTGGACCATCTGAAACAAATAAGCATAATCATGTAAGAGTATAGGTAATACAATTTTCATTTAAGGATAGGGAGAAAAAAAAAAATTGGAAACGATAAAAAATTATCGATGAAGGCGACATGTCAAGAGTTATATCCCACAGGAATTCCCTCACGTGATTTACAGGAATACGACTCAAGGTCAGTCATGAGCCCTAAAAGTGCGATGAAGTGTGTTTATTCAGAGATATATTGACAAGGCCTCGTCAGATCACGCAGGAATATGACACTTTTACAATGCTGAAATCAGCTGAAGTTTATCCAACAGGGCGATTATTCCCTCGTAAATCATCTTAAAACATCACAACAGCAAATTGATTTCTGCTACTTGTTAACAAGGCCTGGTCTAGACGACAATATATCACCTGGTTGAACAATATCAGACCTGAACACAGGGTCTAGTGCTCCGAGTGATCAATATGACCAACATTGTAGCACAAATACTCGGACGATCATGCATGAATAACCTTTGTATTGGTTAACCTCCTTCATGCTGAAGGCAACCAGAGATGCCCTAGACTACAGACACAGACTAGCCCAGCTCAAGAAGTCTAACAAGACATCACTAATGAACGAGAATGCTACGAATGTTGACTTTTAACCCTCTCCCTGCTGGATTAGGCAAAAACACTAGGTACTCATTAGGGCATCAACGGTTGTCTTCAGCAGGGAGAGGGTTAATAGTAATAATAGTGGACATATTTACAGTATGTCAAATCTTTGCTTGAGAGCGTGCTCTTGGAGCTACATTATTTATTACCCCGGTCAATGCATCAGTGTGTCCTCATTTTCCTTCTCAACTCCCTGGGGAGTATATCACCCAAGCTGCTGTTCAAGGCACTAGAATATTCATTTGTCTATTTCCTATAATCTTACTCCTCTCTGTCGGGTTAATAGAGGCATTTTCTACTTATGCCACTAGCCTTGTTTGTTTATTGTAAAATCTAGTATTACATTATTAATGTTTAGAATTTTATGAAGTCACCTTTTATTTATGGAATAATAAAAATTTGATATTAAGCTTTTCACTATACTACTGAATAATAACAATTAAGGGTATTTTGGGCATCTGTACTTGCCAGTATGGCGACTAAGGTTAAATATTTTAACAAAATCCTTGTCCTTGATGCAGGCAATGAAAGTTACCAAATAAAGCACTGTAATCCAACAGGGAAACAGGTAAAAGCCAAAGTGTGTGCTAACTACAATTTATTTTGTGCTAGCTACGATTTTTATTACCGGTATATTGACTACATATCTGGAACACTCTACGTTCAGAAAGGTTAACGACCACGCTTTAAGAGATCGAGATCGAGATCAAGATCTTCTTCAGATCGCAGACCCTAGGTGACAATCAATTAAGGAATCATGAGTGGCTCTATTAATATTACATTACAGTTGTCAGCTGATAGCCATCAGGCCTATTGGGAGGGCTTAGGACAATCATTCTGATTTGCGGCTTTTCATCGGGCTGCTATGTTCCTTTGAAGGTGGTGACTCGAGGGTTGTTTGAGGGCGGTATCTTTGGTTGTGTTTTTTAAAAGGTGTATCAATGGAATTTTTAAAAGGGGGCTATGTTGGATGTAAATACCGGTAGGATATCTGGGGTGTTAAAAGAAAGTATCTGTGGTTGTTAAATGGAATATTGTTGTTGTTTAACCCTCTCCCTGCTGGATAATGTAGACACTGCACTTCATGGCATCTCTGGTGGTTTCAGCATGGAGAATCGTCGCAAATGGGTGAAAGATTCCCGCAGCGACGTTAAACTCCATATTCACTCACTCACAGCATGTAGAGGGTTAAAAGTTATCTAGGTATATGTAGGGGGTATTTTTGTCCGTGTTTGAAGGGGTATTTCTGGGTTAGTTGAAACATAATTGAATGGTGTTCACTATCTCTAAAATTGTTTGAAGGAAATATAATGATTGTTACACAGTATCAGACATAATATTAGCAATATTAAAATAATGAGACATAATGACTTAATTAATAGTGAAAACAAGTACCATATGAATACAGTACAATTTATCTTTCTGATTGTGCTAGCTATCTAGCTTAAAAATACATAACTACAGAAGTAACATATTCACTTCATTGAAGGTAATATTTATTGCTATTATCTGAGAACATAGTTGCTATTAAAACCAAGTTATTTGTAAAGCATATTAATCACTACAAACACCACAACTTCCAACAAGCAGTGTACAGGTATGTTGCTGTATACACGACCAACACTTCATTCATTTCCACATGTTCTCATAAAGATTATATCTCCTTTGATGTCTCCACAAATAAAAACGTTGACGGTATCAATACACTATGATCTGGTCACTCTATACTCTATGTGAGGGTGTGCAAACTGCCACCAGTATTTGACTCCAGCTGAGATATGTACGATCAAACTTGACTAGCCAAGTACTGTCGCAAACAATGGGCAAAGAAAGTCAAACAAGAGGTTATGGTGTACATGTACCACTGTGTACACTACACGTCTTCAGTGAATCTTCACTTCAGCTCTATGGCATACTACATGTACTGTCTACACCACAAGCTTTCAATAAATCTTCATTTGCGCCCGAGTTCAAATCCTGCCATCATTGTTCGCAAAAGTTACATTTCTGAAGCAATATTGATAGGTTGCGCTATCTGTAAAGTGGCAATGCAGATATCATCTTTGGTCTGTCAGTACCAGCCGGTGCTCACATGTTTACTGCAACATTCAGCTCTATGGATGTTGTGGGTTTCATCCTGCGCTAAACTGACAAGCTAAAGAATCTTGAAAGCAACTCTAAACCCCATTTAAAAACAAAAACGGATCCAGACTTTCAGGTTAGGGGGGCTCAAAGTGTATTTTAGAAGGGACTCATACTTTCAACATAATACAAAATATATGTTTATAAAAATCCAACTAGCCGGTTGAGCCCCCCCCTGGATCCGCCACTGTATACATGTATGCTAAGAGCATGTACTTTGCATTTTTAACTACCGGTACAATTTGGTCCAAAACGACAACTTAATCTGTGATATTATGCCTTTAAGCCATAAAGTTGAAATGTTAGTTAAAATAAATGACCATATATTCTCTAAATATGATAATTAATGTACTAAAGACATACAATCACATACTGATGATCATATTGTACTAGATTTGAGCAATAAATGTATCAGTATCATTGTTTTGTGTTCAAAACTATTTTCACTGATCTACAGTAGGAGTTCACTAGCACCTAAGAGTGTATACATATTTGATTAAAGCTCCATCATAGAGGGACTTCTCTGGGTGAAATATTCCTGCTGTGACGTAAAGAATTAATTCAATCGATCAATCAATCAAATCATTTAACCTCAACACCCATTTCTTCCAGATTAACAGTAATGGGAAATAAGTCGAGGAGGCATGACCAATTGAATAAGGAAATTCAAGGTTTTCAAACATGTCAAATAAGTATTATGATTTGTTTCAATGTAAAGATATTCCTGATCCACTAGTAAATATGTATCTTATGAAAGAATTCAAATAAATATAAGGAATATTGACAACTAGTGGTTTATAGGAATAAGTTTATGAATAAAGGACATAAACAATTAAATTTGCATAATTTCAGATAATAATTCACTTGAGCATGAACTAGGTCAACTATCAGTAATTGTATGCATTTAAAACATTGTTGCTATGGTAGCATGGTTATTTAAGCACTGAATGTAACCATAACACAAATATTTATCTACATTCTTGTTCACTATTCTCATACATCATGTTTCGCATTAGAATACGCCGAATATTTAGGTTAATTTTATCGCTTTCTCTAATCAAGGAAATACTTCCTTTTGTCGTGTTTATGATTTATAATACATTCATATCACCTAGTTCTTTTACAACGTTAAACATTAGGCGCATAACTTCCATACATTGAAATAGAAAGTGTGTACATGTTTGTGCCCACTGAATCAAGACTTGTCAATGATTGACACATACAGTTTGTAGTGTACCGGTGTATACCAAGCCCACACTCTCGCAGACTTTGTGTACATACATAGTACGTAAGGTACTAGCATACAACACTAAAGCTTTCTATACAAATCACAAACAGGCATACCTACGGTAGTTAGCCCACGGCCTGGCCGCCAATTACTAAATGCTGTATTGGTGCACTGTGATTGAATGGTGAGATAACCCTACTGACCCAGAATACGTCCGTAAAACTCAGGTCCATACTGATGTTATCACTACAATAATGACTAAGCAATATAAATCGTATTACAATCCATCGTTACAATTTTTATTAGCTGATTAAATTAATTACAACGATTTACATTAAACATTAAAAAAAAGTAATTTAATTTTAAATATGTGTATGTTTCTAACACTTGGAAAGTATTTTTTTAAGTATTAATAGTATTTATTTAATAACTATGAATTGTGATAAGTGTGCTCTAATAAATACTTATTTAATTATTTCCTATCATTTCTACATATGGCCTGAATTTAAAATACTTCAACTATCAATATTTTCATTTGCAAGTTCTATATATGTGTGTAATTCTTATTACACAGTATAGTACCGGTAGTGTAAATGCTTTTCGATATATCCAAAATATATTTGAAGCAAAATATATTCATCTGATAGAAACATCTAGCATAATCCTGAATAAAACTTTTGAGTTACTAGTATTAGATATCTCGTCTTCATGTACAGCATTTCATATAAATCTGCTGTGGGTTACTAGTATTCAATATTAATATTATCTGCACATATTAATTTCAATGACAGGGGGAACTTTCATTGAGCTGATACACATGCATATCTGAAACACGGCATGACACTCTGAAATCATATAATCCAATAAATAACTACGTAACTGTCACTAGCCCACACCTCACGTCTATTCAAGACACGATTTTCAATATGTCATGGGGTATTCTGGTGCAAGGTCTTAGAGTGAATCAAATGCATTTCACAGAAGTATAATATTACATGTACAGGTCGATATTTATTGAATATAAATGCACCACGCAATTCACGATCAACACTTGAATGCACAGCGGTTTAATAGGGTTTATGTACGGCAGTGTAAAGTAATGTTATATGAACGGCAGAATTCTCCCAATGAAATATACACACTGGTTCCAGAAAACTAAATCCCCAAATCAGATGTGGTGCGATCTACATTACTTGAAAATGAATATTAAATTATTACATGATTGTTTGTAAAGGTAATAATGCAATGTTCATGTGACAATACCAGTCACACTACTTTTGACTGAAATGTGAATATTAAAAATCTATTTCCTTACCTAGCATTCAAATGAATCTAAACATACATTTTAGACACAATATAAAGATCATAATATATCAGCATTATGCCATTTGATACATAAATTGTTCTGTTGTAGACAATTGCAAGACCATATTTAACTCTGTCCATGCTGTAGGAAACCTCAGATGCCCGGAATTGATGTGTCTATGCCTAATCATTTTAGTCATTGTGTATTAAAATAATAGTAATTCACTCACTCACTTGCACAAGTGTAACAAAGTAAAAATATATGAGTGAGTGAGTGAGTGATTGTGGAGTATAACATCACTGCAGGAATCTTTCACCCATTTGCGACGACTAAAAAGACACTGCATTCCTCATTATGTCATTGTGTTCGAATTTAAAGTTTCCAGGGGTCATTTGAAAAGCTGCAAACCAGAGATGTCCTAAAGAGTTGTGCCTGTGCCTAATCCAGCAGGGAGAGGGTTAATTAGATAAGTACAGTAGACCTTGCATATACAGGCCTCGGATAAACCGGACACTCAACTATAACGGACTGAATCTGAAGTCCCGGTCCTGTCTAATGCTAATTACGGCATATGAATATAACAGACTTTGCATATAACGGATGAAAATAGCCAGTCCCAATGAGTCTGTTATATGCGAGGTCTACTGTATACTAGTATATAGACAAATTCACTCACAGCTATTTATCAGGATTCCTGGCTTCTCAGAGGTCCCCACAGTTTTGGCACATTACACCACGCCCCTGCTACAGCTCCTCCTCCGGTTCCAGGTCCAGCCTTGACTGATGCTTCCTTCAGAAGCTTCTGTGTCTCTCGAATGATCGCTCGGGCATCCAAGCTTGTAGCAGCAGCTTTCCTAGTCACATCATTGAAAGGGAACACTAAAAAGAATTCACCTATCACTTCTTTGGGTCCTTTTGGCACAACAGGTTTGCTAAAGTTAAACGAGTTCTTTGCAGGACGGACGGGGGGAAACTTTGGGACGTTTTTCTGTCTCTGAGGGTGAGAAGAGGGTCCTGAGTTGAGGGAACGTACGTGGACTCGTGCTGCAGCGTTATTCATCGGACTGCTATCGGATATTGCGACGTGAGAACGTCTTCTTCGGACAGAGAACTTTGCTGGCGTTGGAGAACTCGGAGATGTTGCGGGGCCGGTGTCCGCCGACTCCGACTCTGGCGCGTTGCTCACGTCAAAGTTGTTTGCGTCGCCGATGAAAGCATTGTGGCCAACTCTTGTCACTGTGGTCAGCTGGGACACACTTTTAAAAGGAATTTTAATATTCTTCTTGAAACCGTTCGTATAGCCATATTGTCTAACAGGTCTCTTTGGACTTATCTGCCCCTTGCTTTGGCTGGACTCTACTTCCTTTGACTCAATTGTGGGATTTGCAGATGGGACTAACATTGGCATCACTATTGCTGGTTTACCAGAACTTCTTCTTGAACCCCATTCATGTTTGGATGTCAAATCAGAATTCTCGCTCGATCCAGAAAAACTAGATATTCCACTGTCTGATATAGAGGATCCTTTACTGTGAACTTTGTGTAGCTTGAAGCTATGTTTCCCTGCCGATGTCTTATCAGATCTCGCAGATTTACTTTCACGTTTGCCATTTTCGACTTTCCTTGGTGTATCGGGACCTTTTTGCGACACACTGCTAGCAGAAGTCTTTGTAAAAGTAGTATCAGATTTTGTCTTGGGAAGACTTTCTCTAATATCTGACTCACTGTCAGTATCAGAAGGGTAGCCTTCATAAGTTTGATTACTTAAAGGGAGACCAAAAATCGGCTTCTGATCAACATCATCCCCAGCCATTTTCATGAAGCTAGTTCCAACTGGATCTGTTTTAGGTGCACAATAATTGGCGAGTCTACCGAGAGAGATGTTCCTCTCTGAACCATAGACTCCCTGACTCTTGCCCAAGCGACGTCGACGGAAGGACTCGCCACCTCGGTCGACATCGTCTGTCTTGAAGTTCATCATATCCATGAGGTCGTGGAGCATGGGCTTTTTCACCATGTTGTCTGCATGGCAGTCTGTACCCAACGACGGACTGAAGTTGACCTCAAGAAGCCAAGGCTTAAGGTTGTCGTCCACCAGGATGTCGAAGCCATAGAGTTCAAAACAGTTGTCCACCTTGGATACCATTGGAGCTTGGGTGATGAGGGTCAGGATAACTATGTTGACGATTCTTCTCCACAGCCTACTGTCATCTACGTTGTTCTGGTGGAAGTAATGCCTCAGTTGATTCAATGTCCACTTACAACCCGGGCCGACCCGTTCCTTGTCAGAGCTGTAGCTCGGGCTGTACTTGTTAATGGACGTGTTTGTCAGATGGGCGAAGACGTTCTGGATGTTCGTAAGGTTGAACTTTTCCGTGCCGAAACGAACAAGTCCTTCTTGGTAGATGTAGACCGACAGTGGATGGAAACTCGGGACGGCGACGTAAATACGCATGTCACATTTGTAGCCGGAGATCAGTAAAGGATTCATGATGTACCGTTGCACCACGGCACTGCAGTCGTACTGGAGATCCGACAGGTCTCTGAAGATGAAGATTCCGCGTCCTCGTGACAAGTCAGCAGGTTTGCAGATCCACAAACCCTTGCCGTCAGTACTCTGCTTCAGCTTGGTGTACTCCGCAACGTACCGGGTGTAATCATTGGGCAAGTTGAACACGATGGGACTGAAGTTGAACACCCCGGCTCCGTACACGCCTTTCATCCGCTTGAGATGTCGGGCCAGGCAGTCCTTCCTGGTGATCCCCGTGGACTTGGGATAATGGTTGAGGCGTTGCCATGGCATCAGCTGGTCGTAATCGCAGTGTCGGAATCGGGACGACCTCCACCAGATGTTCCAGTCTGCGTCCTCCTGGGACCTCTCGTCAAACTCCAGCCAGCCTCGCTCCAGAAACACCTGCATCAGTAACTCTGGGCCCTGCCCATCGTTAACACGGAACACCAAAGCCTTAGGGTCCATTGTGAGTCTCTGTGTGACTGTATCTGCTAGCAATACATGCTGTTACTTGTTGTGTTGTTACTTGTGTCGCTATGTTGTGTTCTTAAGGAAGAGTCCATCATATGTGTGGACTCTCGGCAGCATTTTGAGGTGTTGGATGATGTCTGTAAAATAAAAGTTTCAAATTTATTACAAATCTGTAAATGTTGGTTCTGGATCCAGGGCTCTAGACTAGCGTTCTGAGTTACTTGCCCGCAGAGCAAGTCAGGACAAGTAACAAAGGCAGCAAAGGTGCAAAATGTTAAAAAGTACCGGTAGGTTGCCCGCAGTGCAATTTAACTTGCCCCTGTACGTTGGGCATATGTTAGTCCAGAGCCCTGGGATCATTTTCAAAAACTGGGAACTCATCATTGTAATACATTCTGTTTATTCTTAGAAATAAGTATTTACATTACTCAGTGTATTGTACAACCAAATAAAACATGTATGTTATAATCTTTGTATTGTAAAATCTACAATTACCACAGCTTAATTATTTCCTGCTCAAATATTTACTAATAGTAATACGTCCGTGCAGACATGCTTAAAATAGATACTGATTAATTAACAAAATTAGATTTAATAAAAAATACATGAAGACATAGATTGAAAAAAGGCGACAAACTGAGATTATGAGATCTTCATAGGACATTAGAATTATTGATTATTCTGGTATATCCTTTTCACAAGTATGCTTACCTGAGCTTAATTTGGAATGGATTTGCACGTTTCTAACCTTCCTGGTGCATTTTAAAATTTATTAGCATGCACTGTCAGTTAAATCTTAACTTTCAGGCAGTAAATAACCTCAAGTAGGTACACAGCGTTACATGTCTCAAAGCTCCAAGTCAGACATTGTTATCTCAAAATGGGTTCAGTTTAGTTCAACAAGATCGATTCAATTTTAATGCTTGTAAAATTTGTTAGAAGTTTAAATAGTTGTAGAAATAAATATATATAATATCCAGGGTTCCTCCGAACACGCAATCCTGCATCCCATATGCAAAAATTGCAAGTTTGGACGCACTTTATTTATAAAAATTGAAACCTAAGTGGAACCCTGTTATCATTCTAGATAGATATGAATACCTAGATATCACCAAAAGTTTCCTTTTAATAACAATAAAATGTTTTTAAAATGTAAAAGTGTCTCATCATCTGATCTTGAGTTAGACATTATTTATTTTTTTCATTTAATACACAGTAATCAATACACACACACACACACACACACACACACACACACACACACACACACACACACACACACACACAGACAGACACACACACAGACAGACACACACATCTGGTCGCATGAGCTCTTGGAGCGCTGTCGTTGCGTCGTGATGTGTTCATGAAGTATACTTATAGGGCTTGGTGTTCCAAGGTGTTCACAGGAAGTAATATTCATCACTTATGTCTGTATTAGTTAATGTCCAACGATCGGATATCTTGACGTGCATGGACGCTATTGGTTGTCAAAGCCCTATGTAATGAGATGTAGGTTGTTAATTTCCTGTTGTGGGTATTCTGAGGTGGATGGAGGCTAAACAGTTTGGAGATCTTCGTGGATCAGATAGTCTACTGTGAGGCAACTTTAGGTTGTCAAGGTTACACGATCTGATGATACACACTAGTCTCACTATGGATACAAGCTCAGCAGTATAATTAATAAAGATAGACATATACCTATATTCATAGTCTGCAATGATTAGAAACTCTTAAAGCCTACGTACGCTGTCGTATATGTGATGTTCAATCTACAAGTATTTACGCACGAATTCGGATGATTGTAACTGCATATCCTGCTCTGATTCTATTTCCAATCATTTAATCATATGATCCGCCTCGGTGTAATTACTAAGGAAACCGTATGATGCTATGTAAATTACATAATAGCAGTTGTGTAACTATTAGCGGAATATATCCATATTACAACATGATTTTATTGACGTCAAGCCAAATATTCACATGATTGAATCCTGTTTTCTGATTGACTGATCTCAGTTATAGTTACATTAGGCTCTCAGTATAGATTTGTAATTCCAATTACACTATTAGTAAATTAGTAAAGAAATATTTGTTTATGGTCATTTGCAACCCAAAGACAGAATTATGTTTATGCAACCGTTGTTATGAATCTCTACATTGAATCTGTTTATATCCCCATTAGTACCAATAAGTGTCAATTTGTTGAAATATGACTTGCTTATTTGTACGTGTACATACAAACTAATAATACAAATATAATACTAGAACAAACCATAAAGAGCACGCTAAATGGCAAAATGACATTAGTGAGAATTAACAGTCTGGGATAATGTAACCTCTATTGAAACGTGTCTAGGATAATGTAACCTGTATTGAAACGTGTCTAGGATAATGTAACCTGTATTGAAACGTGTCTAGGATAATGTAACCTCTATTAAAACGTGTCTAGGATAATGTAACCTGTATTGAAACGTGTCTAGGATAATGTAACCTCTATTAAAACGTCTCTAGGATAATGTAACCTCTATTGAAACGTGTCTGGGATAATGTAACCTATATTAAAACGTGTCTGACATTTCCTTCAAGATTTAACTAAAAATACATTCTCAATGCAATAGCTGGTTAGTGTGCCGTATTTTCTACTAGTAAAAGAGACAACGTGCTGAGCAGCCAGGTGAGATACACTACTCAGAGCAGATGCCATTCCTCAGGACAATGCGGTGTCGTGCTTGCATTGCATTGCCATTAGATGAGTATAGCTACACACACGACATCCGTGTAATGTAGGGCTTATCTTACGTGTAGCGTGTTTGTTAGAATGGAAGTCGAATTTTTCCGCATTTCCTCAAATTATTGTCAACCAAAAATATTCAAATACTTGTAAATGTATGTACATACGTAAAATATACTATTGCGGTTAGAACCTCTCTGCATTTATGTGAACTATAACTACACATGGCCCTGAGGCCTATAGATGTACTGGCATAATGAACGTACTTGATTTTATGCCAGCTTCGGTCAGTTCTGATCAGCAAACACTTTTAGAATTAGATAACGCTTCAGAAAAACATCATACTTCTGGATCTAACTATGCTCTACCTACAGCGCTTGGGTAATACATATACCTACAGCAATACATTCACATTCTAATACTAATAAATATTATTTCAGGATACGTCAATGGAAATTGTTCACAGTTTCACCTCTACAATACCAACAATATCATACTCCTATGACTTTTCAATAGTTTAACTTCACAAGTCATGAAATATGATAAAATAAGTCTACCTCAGTTCAACGATATTATTTTAAATCAGTGGATGGATTATCAGCTCCCACTGTCGGATTACTAATTACTAGTCAATACACTACTACTACTACTACTACTACTACTACTACTACTACTACTACTAGTAG
>JAUTBZ010129393.1:0-14431 GCA_032361785.1 Lepetodrilus galriftensis | reverse complement strand
ATACCTAGTTTTTCAAGTTTTGGTTTTAGTGGAAGATTGTTTTTTTGCATCAAAACAAGAGTAGGTTTTAAAGCAACAATCTTTTCTAATGAAACTGAAAAGTACCCACCAACTTTTGCTTTGCTTTGTGCCTCTTTGGGGTAGGTGGCATAGGTTGTGTTTCCAACTATGCTATCTTTTTTACCCAAAGCAAAAAGTATCTCATTTATCGAAGGGGCAAGGGCTATGATTCTTTGAGAGTCTGCAAAAAGTACGGTGGAAAATAGTAAAATAGATAGTTTAAATTTCAAATTTGTCCTTTAGTATACTCACATGGTTTCTAAAAAAAGTATGTAAGTAAGTTCCATAAACTTTATCTTTTGACATACTCATGATATCATTTGCTACTGGATAACTATGATGAAAACAGTGACCTTTAACTCCATCAACTTCATAATACCCAAGTCTGGTAAATCTTTTACTCATCATAAACTCTATATCCAAAATCCCACTCATCTTTTTATCTTCTATACTTTTTCCAAGATAGATAAAACCAGCACACTCGCCATAGATAGGTTTAGTTTTGGCATGAGAGATTAGGGAGTTTTTAAAATTTGTAGAATTTTTTAAAGAGTCATAAGCTTTGTCTGTTTCTACATACCCACCACAGATATATACTATATCAGCATCGACTATCTCATCTTTTGAAGGATTTACGATAGTAACTTTGTCAAATACCTCTTTAAAAAACTCCAAATTGTCATGATAGAGAAATGAAAAGTTTTCATCATGTACCACAGCTAAGGTTTTACTACTTTTTGCAATCTTTTTAAAAGGGTAACTATCTACCACATACTCACTACAAGCTAAGTTTTCAATCTCTTTCACATCAACATGAGCCAACACTTCATCTGAGATAGTTTTTAGTTTTTCAAAGTTTTCATCGCTTAGATTTAGTCCCAGATGTATAGAGTCAAGGCTCTCCAAATGGTTTGGAATCCAACCTAAAACTTTTATATCCTCATGGTCACTTTCGATTTGTTTTTTTATCAAGTTGTAGTGAGATTTTGAAGATAGTCTGTTTAAAACCACAGCTTTTATAGTGTTGTCATCTCTATAAGTTCTTAAACCTTTTAAAACTGCTGAGATGGTTATATAAGTGGCACTACCATCAAGTAACATGATGGTAGGAATGTTTAAAAGAGTGCTCACATCATAAGCCGAACACCCTTTATCCATACCATCATAAAAGCCCATCACACCCTCTAGTATAGCTATCTCTTTATCTGCATACTTGTCAAATATCCACTTTACCTGTTCCTCATTCATCATAAAGGTATCTAAGTTTAAACAAGGAGTTGAAGCAACCTTTTGATGAAACTGTGGATCTATAAAATCAGGTCCGATTTTAAATGGTCGAACCTGATTTTTAAAATAGTGCAAAAGTGAAGTAACAAAAACAGTCTTACCTTGGTTTGAGGCAATAGCTGAGATGGTGATGGCTTTTTTCACTATTTTATCTTATATCTAAATCCAAGATAAAAAGCTCTCTCACTTGTTCCATAACCTATTATCTCTTGGTACTCTTCATCTAAAACATTGTCAATTTTTGCATAAATATTTAGATTTTCATTGACATCATAATCAGCTATTAAATCAACTAAGCTGTAAGTATCATAGTCAGCTTTGTCATACTTTGATTTTTTTCGCTCACCTACATACTGGATGAGTGTCCCAACATGAGTATTTGCAAATCCATAATAATCAAGAGATAAGTTTGCACTATTTTTAGCTCTTCTTTCTAACTCTTTTCCATCTTTATCTTCTGTATCTAAATAAGTGTAGTTTAAGTTATATCCTAAGTCCATGTAGCTTCCACTATAGGCAACTTCTACACCTTTTAAAGTGCTTTCTCCCAAAAGGTTATCATACTTATATGTAACATTGTTAAAATCTATCATATCGTTAATCTTATTGTGAAAGTAAGTTACTCCAAAAGCTTTATAGTTTACTGTTACATCAAACCCTTTTGTCTCTTCAGGATTTAAACTAGAAGTGCCATACTTGCTATATAGTTGATATAATGTTGGGATATTGTAAGCTGTTGCATAGTTTGCTGAAAACCATAAATCTTCTACTTTTTGAGGAGTTATTTTTGCTCCCACTTTATAAGTAACTTTGTTTTTAAAATCATCAAACTTGTCATATCTTAGAGCTTGTGAAAATACAATATTTCCAAAACCTAAGTCTGTAAATTTATTTGAGTTTGTTACAAAAATACCTTGATTTGCATACTCTTTATCTATCTTGTTTTCATGTTTGAATTTTTTACAATCCATTCCGATTGTTAAAGTAGCATCTTTTCTATAACTTAACTCACTGTTTAATCCAAACTCATTGACAGCTCCATCAAACTCACTTTCTCTTTTTCCACTTTTTGAAACTCGTGAAAAGTCAGAGTGATTAAAATATAGTTTTGTTTTGTTTTTAGTTTCAGTCTTTGTATAGTTTATACCGTAAAATAACTCTTTTGAAGTACCATTTGCTATGGGGTCATTTGCTGCCACCGTTGCATCTTTATTATAGCCATCAAAGTCACTATCACTATCTATATAGTTTACAAAAGTTTCGATTCTATCGTTTGCTGTTACCTCGTAACCTAGTTTTACATCTACTGAATTGTTCTCGTACTGGTCATCTTCAAAATCTGTAGCTTTTTTCCCGATAGGAGTTTTTGAGCTAAATCCATCACTTGTAAGTCGCTCGGCATTTAGTGAAACATCAAACTTCCCTTGTTTATAGCCTGTGTTAAAGCCCATCTTTTGAGTATTGAAACTTCCATATTCTCCATATAAAGAGGCAGTTACCCCATCTTGTGTAGTCTTTTTAGTGATAATGTTTATAACTCCAGCACTAGCATCTGCTCCCCAAATACCTGATTGGGCTCCTTTTACTATCTCTATCTGCTCTACATTTTCCAAAAGTATATGTTGAAACTCTGCTCCAGATATAGAAGTAGGATTGTTATAACGAACACCATCAACAAGTACTAAAACTCGTTGTGAGTCAAATCCTCGAACCATGATAGAAGTTTGTTTTCCTAAGCCACCATTTGAGTTTGAAAGTATTCCTGCATGGGATTTTAAAGCTTCTCTAACCGTTTTATAACCTCTATCTTTTATCTCTTGTTCTGTGATGATGTCTACATTTGCTGTAACATTTTCAAGTGATTGTGAAGATTTGGTTGGTGTTGTAACTGTAAGTTTTTCTAAGTTTATGTTTAAAGCCTGTGCTGAGATAGCAACTGCTAACAGTAGTGAAAGTTTTATTTTTGTCATATTTTTATCCTTGATATTTTTGATTTTGTTCTATTTTTTGTTGTAACTGTGTTTGAGCTATAGTTATCTTTATAGGTAACGATTTTTTGTGCTGTTCATGCATCTGGTTTAAAAACTGTTTTAGTGTTTCGTTGATGGTCGAAATCATCATACCAAACAGGTTAAAGTAGTGTTTACTGCCTTTTATCATCTTCTCCTCCTTTCGTAAAATTTTATGTGATTGTACTATTTTTTTGCTCATGTTACAAAAGTCTACAAAAATTTACTTAATAGATATTAATTTATCTAAAAAGATAAATATTATTGACTTAATTTAAGAATTGTTTTATAGTTAAGAGATAAAAAAAAGGAATTTAAAATGAAAATTTTACAAAAAAGTATTTTATCATTGTTTAGTATAGCACTTTTAACTGGATGTGGAGCAGGAGAAACATCAGTAGAAAGTAGGAATACTTTACAGCCTCACAAGCTAGATAGACAAGTAGTCCATAGGATAATAAAAGAAGAAGGCAAAGTATATTTTGGAGTTTCGAATGACAATAAAAAAATACAATTTACTTTAGATGCTAATTCTCATAATAGTTCAATTTATGAACATAGACAAGTATTTATAGATTTAGATAAGAGCGGCTCTACGGGGTACAATGTATATGAAAAAGAGGGTATTGGGGCAGAATATCTTATGGAAGATAATCATCTTTTCAAATATACAGGAAATGGTGGTTTTGACTGGTCATGGGAGTTTATCACAGATGTTGTGGGGAGCACTGGTAATTCTGCTTATGTTTCTATAGATTTTTTTGGAAAAGATATACATACTTTTGATGTACAAGGTGTTGTTTTAGATGAAAAATGGGATGGAAGATTTTGCAGTGATGTACAGAGATTTACAAAAATAGTTAATACTCGTGCAAATAAGAAAAGTTTTTCATCTTTTAGCATAGCTTCGGATTCATTAAACTATTATTTTAGAAATAGACGTACAGAAGAGGAAAAACATATACAGTATTTTGTAAATTCAGACTTAAGTAGCTCAACAGGATATACTGAGGATGGATATGATTATCTTGTAGAAGATGGTGTTTTGTTTAAGTATATAGGTACAGACAAAAAAGGTTGGGATTGGAAAATTGTTGATAGAATTAGTTATTATGTAAGGATATATGGACCATTTGAAGATAGTATAGTGCCAAAAGAGTATACACAAAGTTGGAGTAGTTCTATAAAAGTTAAAGTCATAACATTTGATGAAAGTTGGGAAAATGAGATAAAAACAGATTTTGGAATCTATAACTTGGATAGTAAAGATATAGATAAAGAAACTTTATCCAAAAAGTTAAAACAGATAAATGATAACTTTTGGAAGATAACAAATATCATAGAAAAAGATGGTAGTGTTTTTGTATTGTGGTATTCTTCTGACAATGATAACGATATTGTCATTCCTCATATTTCACACTTTTTATATGAAGATACAGTATTGGTTTATCAAAAAAATATCTATAAAACAGAAAAGTTTTCAGTTTGGGGTGAATCTTTAGAAAATTTAAAAACAGTTGATAAAGTTGATGGAAAATATAGACTTACTATCAAGTATCACAATGATTTTGGTGATAATCTTAAAACGATAGTTTTTGATACTGAAAGAGATGAGGTAGATGTTCTTGGTCGTAATTTTGTTTCAACCAAAACTTATGATTTGTTTTTCAACACAGATGAAAATGAAGATACGATATTTACAGTTATCAATAAAGAAAATAAAGAACAATCAAAACAAACTATTTCAGGACTTAATTTAGAAGTTTTTCCTTATGGTTATGAGCGATCTCTTGAGGTGAAATATAATGAAGTTGATAATAAAGTAAAATATACACTACTTAGAGGGTTTGATGATAAAACTACTCTTCGAGAGGTAGAATTTGATTTATCTGATGTGAAAAACATCACAGTTATTTCTGATAAATAAACTAAAAACTAAGCTATCTTCTAATCTTCCTAAGATAGCTTAGTTTCATATCCATCTCAAAACTCTCGTTTGTAGGGTATTCGTAGCCAAATACATCTTTCCATAAAGAGTGGTCTTCCATGCACATGTAAAAGTAAACTTCATTGTGCCATGGAGTTAGTGAATCATAAGCGAACTTGAACATCTTTTTTTTGATATCCAATGGATAAGAAAATTTCCCACTAGCTCCAACCATGGGAATCTGGAGAATTTTGGTTTTAAACTCTCTTTGTCGTATCTGTTTTATGACTGGTTTTATAAAAGTTAGTGTCCCAAAAGATACTAAAGCGACTTTTTTAGCATCAAACATGGAGAGTAGTTTTTCAAACATAGAACCGTACTCTTTTTCAAAATCCTCGATATAAATGATAGGATGAAAATGAAAACCAACCAGATGACCTCTGTCATGGAGCTTTTTTGCAGCTTGTAATCTTTCATCTAGCGATGCTGTTAGATGCTCTTCATTGTCTATAACGATTTGTGGATTTAGCGACCATGTGAATAGTAAGTTTTTAGGTAAATCCTCTTTTTCTAAAAAGTAAGAGATATTGTCTGATTTGGTTTTAAACTCAAGCATAACATTTGGATGCTTTTTGGCAAATTCTACAAGATGGTCTAACACGCCAAAACGATTTCCCCACATGAGTGAGTCCGAGGATTGTCCTGTTCCGATGTGATAAAACTCACCTTTGTCAAGAACGATGTTGTCTAGTTTCTCTTTTAGTGTTGTGTCAAAAGTTATCTTTCCTTCGTTATAAAAAGATTGGATTGAGCAGTAGCTACAGTCGTATCCACAACTTTCAACGGCATCGAGAGTTAGAAGGTTACAACATCTTGTTTTTGGTGAAGCCACGGGGCATAAACCAAATCCTAGATTTTGTTTTTGTTCACTTATGAGTTTTATCTTTGGAGCTTTTATGGTTGGTTGGTTGAAGTTTTTGTAGCTGTTTGGTTCGTTTTTTAGTTTTTGGTATATCGCTTTTATACTTTTTAGAAGCTCTTTTTTATTTGCTTTTTCACTCCAAATATCTTGAAGTGAACTCTCTTGCCACATGGATAAATCTATGGCTATTTCAGTGAGTTGTTTTAAGTCTTGATGTGAAAATTTATATATTTTATACTGTTCCTCTAAAAACTCTTGTTCATTTTGTGGGAGATTTTCAAAGTTTGTTCGCTCAATTTTTTGTTTAAAAGTATCTGTTGTCATGGGTGTTACGATAGCAAAGTTTTGATTAAAGAGCTAACTATTTTAGCTCTAAAACCAATGAACTTTGGGGTTGCATTGTAAGTGTAAGACTATTTTTCTCAATAGTTCCAATTTTTTTGTGGCTGAAGTAATCACGAGCTTCTTTTGCCATAGTTGGTAAGTCTTTGAGTGTTAGAGTTACCTCTTTTTTAAGTCTTGTTGGATTTGCTAAGATGATATAACCTTTGTTGTTTATGAGTCTTGTTCCTGTTATGATTTTTGATTGGTTTGATGTGACTTTAAAAGGGTTGTTTTGGTCTGCTCTTATGAGTGGCATCATCTGTTTTATCTCTTGGGCTATAGTTGGTAAATCTCTCCACCATGGCTGGTTTCTTATATCTCCAGCCTCTCCTCCATCTTTCCAAAAACCAACGCCCCTTGCTCCTCGTGCAATAGCTCCAAACAAAATAGGTCTAAAGTTTTTACCAACTCCTCTGTTTATCTGTGCCATGGTAGTTGGAATTTGTTGATTTTGAGTTTCATTTAGTGTGACAAAAGCGTTTGTTCTATCGCTCTCATACATATCTTCAGCAGCATAAGTCCCTGTAAAATCTACTCTTTTGTTGTATTTTTTGGCTATGGCGTAAGTTCCATTTAGCATATAAAGTGGGTGAGCGTTGTTGTCAAACTCTTTTACTATATCTACTATCTGTGTGTATTCTTTTTTGATGTGATAAAACTCATTGTCTATGTAGTAAAAAAGTAGGTTGTTGAAAAGTCCTCGGTTTTTTATATCTTGTAGAGTTTTTCTAAGATGTGCTAGTTTTTTAATAGGGTTTTGTGGTATCCAGCCTTCATCCACAGGTAAGATGTACTGTATAAGTTGCATAGATGAGTATAGACCTGCATCTTTTGCTTTTTTGATACTTCCAGCTCCATCTGTCCACATGGCTATGTTAAAACCTTGTTTTTTGTAGATGCTCCAATCTGCTCTTTTGTGATCTGTGTAGATTCCTATAGGGAAAAATGGCTCAAACTTTCCATTTTTTAAAATCTCAATATTTCCAAGTTTATCAACTTTTGTAACAGAGCCATTAAAACTCTTTTTTGTAGGTTTTACTTTTGTGGTGTGAAATCCATCCAAAAGTTTTACATCTTTTACCCATATAGCTCCATCTTTCCCTCTTTTTGGAAGGTCGATGATACGGATAGTAAAGTACTTTATCTCGCTGTTGTTTGGGATGTTTACATATACGGTGCTCTCTTCCCACATTCCTGTTTTTGAGTTAGTTACCATGCTGCCTAGTGAGTTTGCTATAAAGCCACTATCAGAGTAAAAAGTTCCAGAGACTTCAAGTGATGGAGGTGTCCAAGTATCTGTTTTTGTTTGAAGTGAGATAGTGTAGGTTTGGTTTGGTTTTACTGGTATTTTTACATTTGAAATCATCCTATCGCATAGTCTCCAGTTTGGAGCTGATTTTGAAAGTCTTATGGCATTTTGTCTTTTATCTAGTACAGCACCTTTTATATCCCAACCTTTTGTTGAGCTGCAATCATTTTTATATAGGTGTTGGTTACTTGTTTGGTTTATGGATTGGGTTGTTTTGTCTGTTATAACTTCTTCCATTGTTTGAGGTGTTTCATTTGATTGTGAGCAAGAAGTTATGGACAATAATAAAATAATTATTAAAAATATTTTCATATAAAAATCTCCAAGTTTTTTTAATATTATACATAAAAAAATGCTGTTAATGAAGTTGTGCTACAATTAATTAAAGATAATTCTATTTTATAGGAGGAAAAATTATGAAAAAAATTATTTCAAGTAGCCTTTTGGTGGTAAGTATGTTGTTTATCTCTACAGGATGTGCAAACAAAGCTTTACCAAACAATCGCATAGGAAGCATCAGCGAATCTTATGTAGGTGTAGTTAAATCAGCAGAGATGGTACAAGTTAAAGGTGATGGAACGTGGACTTCACTTGCTGGTATGGTTGCTGGAGGAGTGCTTGGTCATCAGATAGGTGGTGGTGAAGGTAAAGACTTAGCAACCATAGTAGGTACTATGGGTGGTGCGATTGCAGGTTCTCAAGCAGATGTTAGAGATGCCCAGAGAGTCACTATAGAGTTTGAGAGTGGAAAAACTATCACAACAGTGTTGCCTATAGATGCTAACAATCCAAACCAATACAAAACTGGCGATAGAGTAACTGTTTTTATAACAGGTGGAAAAGTTACTGAGATACGATAAGAGGTAAAACTCTTATCGGTTATGCGAAGCTAACAACTTTGATGTTAAAGGCTTGTGTTAATCCTAAATCATCTAAAAGTTCTGCCAATCTTTCATCTCCTACTTGCAATGTAAGGTTTATGCCTTCTTGCTCAGTTAATTTCATCAAGTAGCCAATCATAGCCGATGGCATAGAGAATGAGTTTTGAAGTTTTACTGTGAAATTGTCACCTTTTTTTAGTAAAAATGACTCGATCGTTCTTTTTGTTTCATCTATATCTTCGATACCTTTGATATTTCCTGTGATTAGAACAGCTTGACTTTGTTTTGTAATATTATCCATTTTTTATCCTTGTTTTTGAAATTTTTTCAGTATAACTTTGTTACCTATGTGGTTATAGTAAAAAGCATCAACCATTTTAGAAGCCATAACCAAACCACGTCCACTATAAAACTTGTTTTCTAAGTATTGGTTTCGCATAATACTTGTATCAAAACCATCACCTTCATCTGTAACTTCTATCTTAAAAGTTTTTATGTTGTGTTCTTCTTTTGTTCGAAGATTGATATAGATTTTTTTCTCTCCGTGTATGAGTTCTAGCTCTTTAAGTATATCGTCAAAAGTTCCACTCTCCATATACCTACTTTTTTCTTTGTGAGTGATTTGTAAGTTTCCGTGTTCGTAGGCATTTAGAAGCATTTCAAAAAAGGCACTACTTAGATATGCTTCATTTTGTGGGGTTAGACCATTGTTTATCAAAAACTCTTCAACTCTTTTGATGGCTGATTCAAGCTCATTTTGACGGCTTTGTATGGAAAAATAGTCTATACCACAAGAGATACACTCCTCTTTTTCGATATAGATAAATGTCATATCATCATCAAACTTTCCTACTCGTTGATGGGCTGTTTCTAAAAAGTCTTTATGGTTTGTAGCACTTTTAAAGTCCTCATCCATATACTCTTTATACATGTGTGAATTATCGATAATAGTCTCATTTAACCCATCACTATAGATGAGTATTTTTCGAGCATAAGTCAATCTTTTTGTAGATATGTTGATTTTGGTGGAGTACTTTGAGATGGGTAAATTGTTAGATTTTATCTTCTCTAAAGAGCCGTCCATGTTGTGTATAAGGATAGGAGGTATGCCAAAAATAGCACTTTTGATGTATTGCTTTTTCAAATCCAACACCATAAAAGAAGCTGAAACTATCTCATCATCAAAGATACTAGCTTGGATATATTTAAAGTATTGTTTGATGATATATTTGATACTAAAGTTTTTTTTCTCTTTCTCTTTTTCTACAAGGTAGTTTATAAAAGTTGCAGACATTATAGATGTGATAGAAGCGTTTAACCCCTTCTCCATAGCATCTATCAAAAATATAAAAAACTTTCCTTCACCGATTTGTCTTATACCGTAAGTATCACCACTTAGTGTTTTATATGGCTCATAAGCTATATCGAAGTACCATTTTCCGCTATAGTTTTCAAAGAATTTATAGTACAAGTCATTTTGTAAAGCAAAAATCTCTTTTCGAAAAAGATATTCATGCTTTTTATCTTTTATAAACTTCTCTCTTAGTGCCATGTTACGTCCTAAATATTTCTAAAGTTTTATTTAGTTCATCAGATTTGTTTGCTAAAGCTTTTGACACTCTGTTAACATCTGCACCTGATGTTTTATTTTCATGGGTGACTTCAACTATGCCATTCATACTCTTTATCAATTCTTTTGTTCGTTGTGCTATGTATGTTGTTTTTCTTACTGCTACTGAAGATACTTCGATACTTTGACCTAGCTTATCTTTTGTTGTATTTGCATCTTCTATAAGTATATCCGCATCATTAGTTATAGCAACAAAATCCCTAGAGGTTACTGTTATATCTTGGCTTATTTTATCTATACTTTGTGTTATGATATTTACATTTAGGTTTATCTCAGAGAGTGATTTTTGTGTTCTCTCAGCTAGTTGACGTACTTCATCAGCAACAACTGCAAAACCACGCCCATGCTCACCAGCTCTTGCCGCTTCTATCGCCGCATTTAGAGCTAAAAGGTTTGTTTGGTCTGCTATGTCTCCGATGATAGAGATGATATCTTTTATCTGTGATGCTTGTGCATTTAAGTCATTTACTTGATGTGTTAATCCATCTTGTCGTTGATTTGAGTCACTTATCTTCTCTACAACATTTTGAAGTGAAGATACAAATTGATCTAGTGTTTGTTGTGTATTTCCTAAATCCTCTGTAGTTGATATAACTTGCTCTTCTGTAATATCTAAGTTTTTACCTATATCTTGTATCAGAGCATTTGCATCTGTAAATAAAAACTCAGCTTTATCTATATTGTTTGTCAATGTTTTAGCAGTCTCTTCCAAATCATGGCTATCTTTCATAGTTTTCATAGAGTTTTCTTTCGTATCTTCTATAGTTTTTCTAAAAGATGAGATGAGGTTATTTATCGCGTCAGCTATATCTCTCAACTCTCCAGGGGCATCAGTTTTTATCGTATGTGCTAGATTCATATCTGTTGAAATCAAGTTAAGTTGTGATTTTACTGTTTCTACATTTTGGATGATACTTTTAGATATAAAGTAGATAAGAAAACTTAAAAGTGTTACGATAAGAAGATTTACCCCTATATATGTATACATCTCAGATGTGCCATGTCCTTCTAAAGCTTTTGTCTCATCAAATGCAGACTTAGAGATATAATCATCGATACTTTTTAGGATATTTATCTTTTTTGTTATGGTATCAAACCAGTAAACAGAGTCAACACTAAAGTCTCCATTTAATGCTTTTGTTCTCATCTTCAACACTTCATCAATAGCAGAACCTTTGTAACTATCTTTGTAAAACTTTTTGATGTTTGTTGGAGCAGTAGCTAAAAAAGCATCTAAATATCTATCTTGTTCTGCAATCAAAGAAATCTCTTTATTTAGCATACCTAAACCAAAACTTCCACTTGCAAAAGTACCTGATAGTACAGCTCTCTCAACACCAGCTCTCTCTTTTGATTTTAAAAAGTTTGCATAAGAGCTTAAAAGGTTTGCTAAGTCTTTGTTTGGACTAAACTTTGCAGTTTCTGGTACGATATCAAGCATCGTTGCATTTAGTTTTGTATAAAAACCTATAGCTTTTTTTGACTCTATCTGTAGTGTATCAACTTGGCTTCGTATAGCAGGGAGTTTTTCAAAAAACTTATTGATTTGTGATATGCGTTGTTTTATCTGTTGTGGAAAAGTATCTCCTGCTGAGGTTACGTATGTTTTATACTCTTTGAGTTTTGTATCTGTAACTTTTCTTTGACTTGGTAACTTTTGTGTAAACTTTGTTCCATTTGATCCTAAAAAACCTGCCGTTGCACCTCTCTCTTTTTGTGTCTCATGGACTAAAAGAGATATCTTTGTACTTAGCTTAGTGAGAGTCTCAAGCTTTTTAATAGAGCTTTTTTTTGCCAAAGATGAGGTTATGTTGAGTGCCATTGTACTGACACCAAGTATGATGATGATAGTTGAAACTATCTTGAGCTTTTGTTTTATTGAAAATGTAGAAAGCATTTGTTTCCTTTTATGTAAATTAAAACTTTTTGTTATAGATGTATATCGTCAGCTTACAAATTTTTTTTAGTTTATGGTAAAATATTGTTATAGAGGGGTTAGTATGTATGATATTGTGATTGTAGGGGCTGGTGGAGCAGGTTTAAGTGCTGCATTGGAAGCCAAAAAAGAGGGTGCAAAAGTAGCTGTTATCAGTGAAAGTTACCCAACTAGAAGTCAAACTTCTATGGCACAAGGTGGGATAAATGCTGCCTTGGGAAATGTAACAGAAGATTCTATCGCCAGTCATATAGAGGATACATTGAAATCTTCTGGTGGCTTGGGAGATAAAAAGATGATAACAAAACTCTGTGAAGATGCCCCTGCTACTGTCTCATGGCTAGAGTCTATCGGTATGCCATATAGTAGAACCAACGACAATAAAATAGCCCAACGACAACTAGGAGGAGCAAGTAGCAAACGAGCTTGTTATGCTCAAGACTTTACAGGACTTAAAATCCTCCATACTCTTTATGACCAATGTTTAAAAGAGGGGATAGAGTTTTTAAATGAGAAGTATCTTTTGGAGTTTGTTGTAAAAGATGGCTCTGTGAGAGGAGTTCATATCTTAGATATCCGAACAACTGAGGTTGAGTTTATCGCATCTAAATCTATCATCGTTGCAACGGGAGGGTATGGAGCACTTTATCATGGCTTTTCAACCAATACCAACCAATCAACTGGAGATGGATTGGTAGCTGCACAGAAAGTTGGAGCAAAGCTATCTCACTTAGAGTTTGTACAGTTTCATCCAACAGGTCTTAAAAAATCAGGCATACTTATAAGTGAGAGTGCTAGAGGAGCTGGAGGGTATCTTGTTAACCAAAAAGGTGAGAGATTTACCGATGAGTTGGCTCCTAGAGATGTGGTGAGTCGTGCAATATTTGCACAGCTTAAGGAGGGAAATGAAGTCTTTTTAGATATTCGTCATTTTGGTGAAGAGTTTATCGATGAAAATATCCCACAAGAGAGAAAGTTAGCCATTACTTATGAAGGTATCGACCCAGTAAGTGAGCTTATCCCCATAGCCCCAGTTGCCCATTATAGCATGGGAGGTATATCGGTAGATGAAAATATGATGAGTTCAGTTAATGGACTTTTTGCAGTTGGTGAGTGTGCCCAATCAGGAGTACACGGAGCTAACAGACTTGGTGGAAATTCTCTTTTAGAGATAGTTTCGTTTGGAAGAGTAGCAGGAGGGAGTGCTTTTGAGTATGCTAAAGATATTTCTCCTAATAGTGAGAGCTTTCCACTTTATGATATAGAGACTATCTTTAGCCTTGAAAATGAGATAAACTTTTATGATAAAAGAGAAGAGCTTGGAAAACTTTTGTATGAAAAAGTAGGAATAGTTAGAGAAGAAAATGCTTTAAAACAAGCAAAAAAAAAGATAGAAGAATTTGAAAAAGAGCTTGATAAGATGGGCTTAGGTGATCGAAGTAGGGTGTACAATACTAACTTGATAGAGTTACTAAAGTTTAGAAACTCTATCACACTTTCAAAGCTGATAGTTTTTGGTGCATTGGAGCGAAAAGAGAGTATAGGAGCACACTACCGTGAAAGTTAAAATACAGAGATTTTGTAAACATAGAGAACCTGAAAATGCTATTTTTGTTGATTATGAAGTTCCCATGGAAGGCGTCACTCTTTTAGAAGCTTTAACTTATGTCAAAACGAAAATTGACCCAACTTTGACATTTTCTAGTGGTTGCAAAAGTGAAGTTTGTGGAAGTTGTTCAGTTCGGGTAAATGGCAAAGAAAAACTCTCATGTGGTTATAAACTTCAAGATGGCGATGTGGTTGAACCGTTGAGGTATGCAGAGATACTGAAAGATTTGGTAGTTGACCATAACAAAGCCCAAGAGACACTAAAAAGAGTAAAAGGGTGGCAAAAAGATATCTCTTTAAAAACAGATATCAGTATCGAAGAAGAGAAAAAAGTGGAACTTCAAACAGACTGTATCTTATGTTCAAGTTGTTTTAGTTCATGTCCAGTTTTAGAAGTTGACGGAGCATTTTTAGGACCATTTGCGATGACTAGAAACTATCGGTATCTAAACGATGCAAGATGTGAAGATGAAAAAGA
>JAUTBZ010129382.1:0-14432 GCA_032361785.1 Lepetodrilus galriftensis | reverse complement strand
GAGAGAGAGAGAGAGAGAGAGAGAGAGAGAGAGAGAGAGAGAGAGAGAGAGAGAGAGAGAGAGAGAGAGAGATTTAAATATTAATTACGTTAGCTGATGGTCAAGTTTATCACATCACCAGACGAATTTGTAACCATTTCCACAGTTTCCACTTCCAGCTGGGTAAGGGAAGGAACTCTAAATCTAACCACAACCTCCGGTATCTAAACATTGTATGAAGCGTTCGTAAAATAATTTGTTCATCCCTCTGTCGTTTCTGCTGACATAATTTGGATGTCCAGAACATTGATATGCTATAATGCTAAGATAAATATTGGTCTACTGTCCATGTTGTTTGCTGTTTTATGTATTTAGAGAAATAAAAACATGTTAGACTTATGAAAATAATTCAGATACCATGAAGTAGCCTAGCTAGGTCTACGTAAGTAAGAATATAGTTGTTTTTATACATTTCATTGATTCATTGAACATAGCAAACGTCAATGTTACCTTATCGGCAGTCAATTTGCTTGAGATAATAAACTGGTATATAGAGGCGTAGACTATGCATGGTAGAAGCATAGAATATTACTCTAAATGCACATACGCGCAAGTGTGTATGATATGGTAGTCCAGCGGAGGATTAGGAGTACAATAGGTTACTAATTTTAGTTTATTAATGTTATAGTTATTGCTGCTATTTTAGCTCTACTTATGCCATGTTGCATATTAGTCACACATAAAGCTAGATGTATCGTTGAAACCTTCTGCGATATACACATTTAGTAATCAGCTGGTAATAATATAGAATAAGAAATATAATAGTTTAGTAAATTCCCAAAATAAAGTATCTATTTGGGTTTGTTCAAACTGTAGTGCAGATAAACTATTGCTCCTACTTTAGCTCCACTTCTGACATTTTGCATATATATGTTTATAATTAGTCAATCACACACAATAGTTGCATGGTTGAAACTAATTTTCTGGAATAACATCTTTTAAAGAAAATTAATGTTAAAGAAGTTTCGTAAAATCTCAATATAAAGTGGGTTGAAACTGATAAAAACAGATGAGATACTAGTAATAACATTCCACCGTGTATAAAAAGATGAAACTACTATAATTAGACTATATATCATACACACGTAAACTCCATAACGGTGTTGTATTTTCGAAAACCATCCCAGCCTAGTCTGCTGTACATAGTCTGGTTGTGTTGTTTTATTTATAGGTTGCTTGGCTGCTCGACATCAGCAGAATGCAGTCATTGCAACCTGCAACCCCAGAGAATGTGTTCTGCAACATGTAAACAACTTAAATCTGGTTTTATTGCTAGCAGGGTCCAGTGAAAGCATGAGTATATTTACACCTGTGTAGGAGCATTTGTTTTATCTCTTCCTGTGTCTACGATCTGTTGTATGTAGGCTATGTATGTATGGTAACCCCAAGCACTGGTTGTGGTACGTTTGTTACAGAAACAAGATACAAGTCGTCCGTGTTTGCATGACACTCTCACACACAATGTAGTAAGAATTAAATTGCATCGCATTCCAATGCCCCAGCCACAAAACCCGGACTATCTGCGATAATGTAAGCATTTGTTTAGTTCAAGGACAGTGAACAAATAAGTGTATTCTAGTATATTATAATAGGGACCTACCAAATACTTCATGCACATTTCGAGGGGTTAGAACCAGAACACATTATCTTCATTTTACACTATATCGCATTTGAAAGTTTGGGAAGCAACTTAAAAATAGAAACACTCACTTTTGTATTATTTAATATCTTCAAAAGTATGTATCTGATTGACATAATATTTTCTTTTGTCAAGGGTTTGCACATGGCTGATGCTCATGATCAATATGTCTAAAACTAATGTCCACACTTATTGTGAAATAATGCGTTCTGGCTCTAACCCTTCGAAATTTTGCATACATTACCCTAGGGGTAGTAGTCTACATTAGTTGTAATTCAATCAGATTTTGTCTTTGACGGATATAGTATAGGGTCTAGTAGTCATTGTGTCGAATTATATACCAAAGTATTAAAGGAATAATACCTTTGTTTTAAAAAACCACATTGAGTTTCTGTTTTACCTACCAACGATATTGATGACTATTTATAAGTAAATGGTTTCTTTCGGCAGTGAGTTTCCTTTGCAGGAATAGTGAATGCTAGATATTCTTCTCCAGTTATTAAAACATAAATAAATAAAATACATATAAATAAAACAATAAACGGCAGCAAAGTTCATGTCGCAAAAAGCCACTGTTCAAAGTATTCAATATGACGTAAGAAAAAAATATAATAATAATGACATGAACAGATTTTCCTTTTGTATAGCATCTTTTATTTCTCTGTATAAAATGTTCATTTCATAATTATGACAATTTAATGTACAAAATTCACGTATGTTGACTAAAAACAACAATTATATACATGTAGAGGCACAATTTTAGATATAATTACATCAATTAGTTTTAAAAGTCTATGGCAGTGAGTGCAATATATTTAACAATATAAAACTAGAGTATCTCAGCATTTCATTTTATCATTCAGATTTTGATGTCATAATAAGGAAAGTACGAAACATACGTAATACAATGACATGAATGAATACCTACGTACGTACGTCTTTGTTTTTCTTTCAAGTCAATTATTAAAATATTTGAATCATTAATGAAACTCACATTGATTAAATTTGTTATTGTCATTATGTGTGATGTGATGTGATGTGATGTGATGTAATGTATTATAGTGCGTTGTCCTTACACGTGTTACATGACGGTGTGAATGCGACTGACGAATACATATTTATAACATATTAAAATAAAACTTGATATTGTTCACTGTTGGGGAGTGAATAGCTTTTGAAACAGTATGCTATTTTGATATAATTATCATTATTAAACATGTTCTGGTCAATACGAATATTGTAAAGTAAAATGGAAGAATAGGTTTTTAAAAAAAGTTCTATGTTTAACAAAAAGAATCATTATAAAAAAAAGTAGTTACATACAAACTGGTTGATACATGTATGTGTCGTAGATTCGTTATGATACTAGGCCTACTTTTCTAAATAATTGTGAAAAACAAAAGCCTCGTATAAGTAGGCTATGCTTGTATTTTGAATGTTTTAATGTGATCAATGTTTCCTGATGGCGTCCTTAGCATCCAACATATGTCATCGCTGCATATTACCTAGGATAATGCATTAATAAATACAATCTGTTTGTTTGTTTTCGTGAATGAATGAGTTATTGTGATACGTCGCAGTGGGAATATTTCACCCATAAGCGATTACTGTTTTCTTTTTTTTTAAAGAAATCAAATTAACAAAACAACAACAAAACACACAAGTTGTTAGATTAAATGATAACGTTTAGGACCTCCTAAAACGGGGCAACTCAAAGTGTCTCAAACAATTATCCTGCATAATGTTTACTACTGGAGATAAGGCCATCTTAGAGCATATTCGTTTCAAACAGTCGACCAACACTAGGGTGATGAACTTATCCAATGACCAAACACTCATGATGATACGAGTACTATACCCTCATTGGCTAATTTTATCACGCGACCGGCACCCTAGGGTAGGTGCAGTGTTAAATCGAATACGCTCTTAGAACTACGTCGTTTCCTACAGGAGTACCCAGTATTCGAGTATCGGTACAAACATCCTGGTTTCTCTCAGGAATATTACCGACAAGGTCAAGGTCGTCAATGACGTCTCAATGTCAGAACGTGCAGCAGCTGTAGTCCATATCCATATACTGCTTTGCTTCTCAAACACTAGAAAAGCAGAATCGTTCCGAGAAGTCTTGTTGAGCGTCCTGCTAAAAATGCAGGTATTCCTAAATCAAACAACTTTACACAATCAATATGTATAGACCAACATCTTCTGGAGGCACGATCCATATACCTTATTATCGATCTATGAAATGTTCGCAATCACCGACGTAATATTTATTATCATGAGTTATCACAGGGGTAATATCGGCAAAGCTTCCCTTTGAAATTGCATAACTCCTTCAGAATAAGGCAAAACAGGGCTTTTCATTTTGCCTACCAACTTGCACTACTGTGGTCCCAAACCTGAACTTTACAAATCTAAGAGGACGCAAAGATCACAAAATAACACATTTCCTATGCGAAGGTCTTTTCGGCGTCACCTTGGGTTCTAGAACAGCTATTAATGCTTCATCAAAAACGTCCTTTAACCCTTTTTTAGTCAGAGCTGAACACTCAACATAAGCACTTCCTCCTAGCTTGGTACACACTCTTTGGGCTTCTTCCGGAGTCACTGGTTTCAGTTTCCGTTTCTGAAGTTTCTGTCTGGTTGCTTCGTTTTCCCGTAGGTCCATCTGCGTCCCGACCATCAGGAAGGGAGTTTTCGGACAGTCGTGTCTAATTTCGGGCACCCACTTGGCCTCCAGGTTCTTCAGAGATTCTGGCATGACCACAGAGAAGGCGACCAGGAAGACGTGCGTCTCTGTGTAGGACAACATCCGGAGGCTGGTATACTCCTCCTGGCGTAGAGAAAGCGCAATCAATTAAATATACACATTTTACAATATAAACTTAAATTTAATAGTAGTAAATAACCATGAACTTGAACAGCTATGAGGCAAATGTTTTAATTTAACTTAATTCAATAACCATGCATGTAAAGTTGAACAATGTTCCAATAATATCAACTTTTTAATTGAACTCAATTCAATAGTAGTAAATAACCATGAATTTGAAGAACTATGGAGTAGATATGATATTAGAATTTGTGTTTTAAATATAATTATTTCACACAAAAAGTGATTTAGAATTGACAAACAAGCATCTTATTTAAATATCGTTCCCATATCAGCATTTTGTTGTATTATCAAATAATCATGACTTTGAACAACTATCATACAAATCACAGTCTGTTGACATTGTTCATGTTCAAACGTATTTTATTTTACCTGAAAGTATATGTCCATTTGATTTATTGACACTAGTAAACTGGCTAGGCAACAAGCTACATTTTGGACCGAAAGTATACACCACTAGTACACTGTTACATGAAAAGTAAAGGCCATGCCACTCATTGTCCTCGAATATTGTTGGTATTAATCTTCTTAACTTATTACTAAGAGGAACAAAGAGGACCGACATGAAAGGTGTATGTATACTGTCAGCGAGGTATGCATGGTCTGTAGCAGTTGAAGGTTAAAGTCACGACACCGCCAGTTGGAATGCCTACCCTGTGCTATAGCTACTAGTGTACAAATATTGCCCTTTATGTTACAGTTAGCCTAGCTATGAGGACGAGACGGATACATGCATGTTGAACGAAGCGAACGCTACAAATATTATACACATTGCTAGATATTTAATAATAATCCACGAGATATGAATGGTTACAGAAATATGTCCCGAGTGAAACTAATTTTCGCAGTTACGAGCTTCAGCTTCCAATTATTCAACAGTTTAATGGCATAAACCATGGACAACCGGCCCAAAACGAGCCCCCAGTCATCTGTGTTATTATACATTGGACAGTTTTACCAATGTTAATATTTGTTATATTGAATATTTTTGCCAAAATTGTACGGTTTTATCAATTTTATAATGGACGTTTTCGCCAAATTTAGACGTTTCAGTCAATTCTATATTGGACTTTTTCGCCAAATTTGGACGTTTTAGCCAAAGTTGGACCGTTTTAACCGATTGGTAAATGCTCTCGTCTATTTACACTTCAAAGAGTTCACAATGTTTCATATACAGATTGCGAGTAGGGCCTATATAACCTGGTAATTATGCGAAGAAAACACTCAATATGTATATGGAAAAACATGCCAAAATACGTATTGATAAATAATAACGTGTTTTGGCAATTCCATTGGTACCGATACCGCACACGTCTGAATCCCTATGCAACAGTCCTCGTTTAATTGTGGATGTATGATAACGGTACCAATTATAGCTATGCTATTTCCACCACCGCACACGCCATCTCCCGTGTTGTATGCATGGCGTCCCGGTGGACGGTGAAACAACCACTTGAAGCTTCACATGTGGCGCAACATTCACTGCGGAGCAATCATAACGAGCAATCATAACAAAGCAACGAGCAATCATAACGAGCAACGAGCAATCATAACGAGCAATCATAACGAGCAACGAGAAATCATAACGAGCAATCATAACGAGCAACGAGAAATCATAACGAGCAACGAGCAATCATAACGAGCAATCATAACGAGTAACGAGCAATCATAACGAGCAATCATAACGAGCAACGAGAAATCATAACGAGCAACGAGCAATCATAACGAGCAACTCGTGAGTTACGAACAACACTTTACATTAAACGGATATGAAATCTTGTCAGGATGTCAGATATATACTTGACATTGGAAGATGTCTTGGCTCTCTGGGGGTTAAGAGAACGAGTGAATTGTTATTCAATGTCGATTCCTTAGTGGGAAACTGATTCCAGCGTGTACTTTCATATGAATGTAATACGTACCAATCAATAGAATGTATATTTAAATTATTTACTTTTACCCGGCCTCTGAGATTATGGATAGTCTACCGATGCCTGAATATAAATCTTTGACCCCAGTGAGACGCTCCTCTAATGTGAATACAATAATTATCATTCAAATAGAACAGTCCACGTTCTCTAATGTGAATACATCAAGTATGATTCCAATAGAATCCATGCTGTGGATTCACCTTTGCTTACGTGTACTAGTACCTATGTTTGCAATATCTAATTTTTATGGAGGAAAACAAGTTGCAAAGAATTTCTTCCTGGTACTATGAAAAGTAATAATCAGCCCATGATAGCATTAGGACGTTATACATTTCCGTCTATGTTAAAACATGTTTAAATATAGGAAATGCAAAGCTTAAATAACAATATTAAATATTGTCAAGAATAATACTTCCGCGTCTGAGGTGAGGCCACGCTTTCATAATGCTACATTGGAGCTTATAAGTGTGAATTTACGTAGGTTTATCTCAGTGACTGCACTGTATTGCCCTATGTTAACTACAGAAATAAGTTTTTAAATGTTAACTGAACCAAGGAGAATTCCACAAAATACTTCCCTATATAAAACTGGACCCACTATAATTAGGCCCTATCTTGTCTGGGCCATTCACGTTAATGAATTGAATACTTTCGTATGATAACTGGGTCGACTGTCATGATTCCTTATGGTAACTGGACCGATAATGATGCCTAATGTTAACTATAGTTAACTTGATAATTCCTTGTGTTGGACCGACAATGATTATTTATGGTAACTGGACCGATAATTATGCCTAATGTTAACTAGTTAACTTGATAATTCCTTGTGTTAAGTAGACCGACACTGATTCATAATGTTAATTGGACAGACTATATATACTAGTAATTCCTTTTGTTAAATGGACCAACCTGCCCGGCAGTATCGAACAGTCCAAGTTGATATGGCGTCTCACGAATTGTCACCGTCACTGAAACAAACAGACACATTGAATGAGACATTGCTACATTGAAGAAGAAGTGTGTTCTCAATAATCATGATAATTCACGCTATGTTGACATTGATAACATGCAATACAATCCAATATGATGCAACACACATTGTATATTCTACATTAGGAACGGGAGACATGAGGGGAATTTCATTAACCTCAATACATACTCTACAATAGTGTCAATAACACGATGCACCATTGGCTGCAACAATGCGGTGAAGACGTGTAGCGTATGACATTGACATCAGATTATAAGTGGAACCCTTCAAGTTTATGATCGATAGTCTCTGACAGATATAACATCATAATATCAATAATCATGTGTTTCTAACTACATGAACATGGCGTTTCATGCGACATGGACAAACATTGATTCACCTGCCATGAATTCAATGCATACCAACCATCCATCAGAAAACGAAACAGAAAGTATAAAACGATTCATGCCATGATGAAACTCGATGCGTCAGTAAAACAAACATGACGATGAATTACTAGAAATTTCGCCACATTTATACATTTAACACATTAGGTGGACGTGTATGGTAAAAATGTATACGTAGAGACATGTAGTCTAATGCTATGACAAAGATAAACGTCTAAAGACATGCATCTTCAGTTGGCAACGTGAACCAATGAAAGCCGGCTGGATAGCGCTATGCTGTACATCTGCCATCCATATTTATTTTTCAATTTGAGTTGTTTAAACTGGTTTTAAAGAGCTTGCACACGAGGGTGTGCGTAATATGTCTCGCATGTCTCACGGACACATCTGTATGATAGAACAACAACCAGCCAGCGGGTCATGAACTTCGTCTTCAGCAATGGACGTATACGACACGAATGTATGCTTGCAATTGTGTGTCTACATATATATGACACGAATGTATGTTTGTGTGTCTACAGATATGCTCTACATGCATTACAGACGAGGAGAGTAGTAGGCTCAATGATCGTCTTTTAATTATTATGTGAGAATTAAAATAATCCATATAGGCCCTGCATCCCCGCATTTTAAACAAAAAGATACGAAAATAGGTCACCGTTTTAAATTAGTGTAGGGGAAATAATATCAGAGTGGTGTTACAAATTACTAAAGTATAGTACTGCGGATTTGATCATTATTGTTGAACAACAACTGTACATGTACCTATATAGTTTGAGCAATGTACCTATTATGTATACGGCCTCAATATGTATAATATACATATCCCCCCCCTCTCTCTCTCTCTCTCTCTCTCTCTCTCTCTCTGTGTTTGTGTGTCTGTGTATGTGTGTGTGTGTGTGTGCGCCCGCGCGTGCATGCATGCGTGTGTGTATGTTCCAGTATAAACAATAATTAGCATTATGACAGGATGTTTACAACATGTTGAAAACACACTATAACCATCCTCGTTGGAATTTGACCTTCTACATGATATAGAAACCAAATTAACCCCCAGGGATAACAGTATATGTACCCAATTTAAAACAAGGTCCATCAATAACTGTGACCGACGAGAAAACAGGATCGGATATCCTCAGTAGGGGCACGTATCCGTTTATTAAGTAAGCCCCAATCGAGCTACATTGTCCAATGATACTTTGTTTCACACATCCGGAAAGGCGTACTCGTTCTGCAGACCAGAGTTCACACACTTGTACAAGGAAGGTGACAGCTATAGAAGCTATTGCATGTCCATAATCACAGGCAATTTACAACCTGATTGCCCTGTAATCACGGCGAATGAATCACAAGCATTCAGAGGGTTGTATTGGTATTGCCGCCCGACGGCACGTCATGTCCTAGTCCTAGCGCGATGTCATGTTCTGAGAACACTGGTGCTCTGTTGTCTCATGTGTAGAGGAAAGGCCTGTCTAGTGTCATTGTCTATAGTACATGTACTGGTAGAGGTCTGTAGGGTAAATGTATAGTGTCCGTGTCGTAGAGGAAATGTCTGTAGTGTCATTGTCTATAGTACATGTACTGGTAGAGGTCTGTATGGTAAAGGTAGTGTCCGTGTCGTAGAAGAACTGTTAGTAGTGTCATTGTCTATAGTGCATCTACTGGTAGAGGTCTGTATGGTAAAGGTAGTGTCCGTGTCGTAGAAGAACTGTTAGTAGTGTCATTTGTCTATAGCGCATCTACTGGTAGAGGTCTGTAGGGTAAAGGTAGTGTCCGTGTCGTAGAGGAAAGGTCTGTAGTGTCATTGTCTATAGTACATGTACTGGTAGAGGTCTGTAGGGTAACGGTAGTGTCCGTGTCGTAGAGGAAAGGTCTGTAGTGTCATTGTCTATAGTACGTGTACTGGTAGAGGTCTGTAGGGTAACGGTAGTGTCCGTGTCGTAGAGGAAATGCCTGTCTAGTGTCATTGTCTATAGTGCATGTACTGGTAGAGTTCGTGTGCGCCAGCTAGGGTATTGTTTCTCGAAGCTCTCTTATCCACTATGAGACCACAGCGATGTTGTAAGTGCACGATCCCCGTGTATTAGAGATGGCTACGAGAGTCAGTATGGTCTCGTAGTAGATATGAGAGCTTCGAGAAACGATACCCTGTAGTATAGATACTGTCTGCATGTGGTGTTTAATATAGTCTGTGTCACACCTTGTTCTCACCCAAATAGATTATACTCCTATTCAGAAATATTACCTAAACGCAGATAAGCGAGTCTAGATTACTGGAGATCAAGCAGGCAAATAATCATCTCAGTGACCCACTTTCATGTAAATAAAATTATACCAATCAATATAATTGATATTTAAACTATTTACTGTCACCCTCTGAGGCTACCGTATAGAGAATCAATAGGAAAAATGTCCCTGGACGGATTGCAGTCGATGGAAAGTGCACTCTACAAATCACTGTCCTGACAAAATCAGCGCTTAGTGTTGCATATCAAACCAACCTGCCAGCACCTTCTGGTTCTAAAGAACCAAGGATGACTACGGTAATATACAGCAAGCATCTCTAGCGATGGCGAAGACATTGTATCGTATCATATGACTGGGTTCGGGAAGACATCTTACACGGACATTGTCATTGATGTCGCGGATCCCTAAAGTTCCAACTCCGGGGAAACTTGACTCCAGTGTCAGACGATCTACCACGGGAGATTTAATTAATATAAACCATTCTGTTAATTACTGACCAACGAAACGAAATCGACAAAGCATAGTTAATATCAATTAAAGGAAGATAGCAAAAGTAATGATAATACTAAACCGAGAAGTTTTGACCGTCGTATCAGCGAGAGGCTTCTCTGCCAATGGTAACACTAGCAGGAATAAATTATTAGGCTGCACAATGTAACTTTGCGTGGAACAAATTCATTTCCATTACAATGTTACGATTCTCAGTAGTCCTTGTCAATGACATTATCGTAGCATTTCTTTTCGATTTTTAATGATTTTAACAATTTTTCCAAAACTTTTTTTTTTTATGTTCAAAATCGAAATAATTGCAACGATAACGTCGTTGACAACGACTAGGTTCTTCTCAGTAGTAGGTTAATACTGTCAACAACTAATCTATTCTCTCACGCCAACTTGAGGAGAATCATAGGCTCCAGCAATCTCACTTGAGCTGTATAATAAGCAATCTGGTCGCTCTGGCCTCCACCCAACAAGTGTGTCTAGACCATATTAAGGGAAACTGTTTTCACTGTAACCAGTCTCCGCGTGATTTCCTGACAACGTGATACCGGAGGATGTTTTCACACGGGCGTGAGCTTCTACACTGGATGTTCGCCCATTAGACAGATCCTAGGAGGCTAAAGCCTGAAGCCATGTGTATCATCTCTGAAATAATACCTGTTCTCAGGCAAAGGATTCCGAGGATATATATATACTAGGGCACCTATACTAGCAGTGAGCCAGCAGACCATATTGTCGGGAGGGTTAAGCGGTATCAGAGGAGATGGTCAGTGGTCTGTGTCCCAGATGTTATTATCACCCAAATTAGTCTTGTTCTAAGTATTAGCCAAGTATTAGCCATGTTTTTGTTTCCAATTCCACAGGGTGATCATTTTGCTATACTATAGGTCATAGTTCGCAATCTGCATTGCTCAGTTAAGCAAGTCTATGTTTTTGTTTCCAATTCTACAGAATGATTGTATTGCTATAAGTCATAGCTAGAAATTCGCCATGATCACTCCGTTAAGAACGTTTATACTTTCCTGTCCAATTCCCACAGAAGGATCGCATCTTCATAGGTCATGGCTCGCAGTCCGTCATGATCAGTTAAGCAAGTTTATGTGTACAATTCCACGGCATGATCGTTTTGCTATGCCATAACTTCAAATTCGCCATTATCACTCACTCAGATAAGAAAGTTTATATTTCTGTGTCCATTTCCAGAGAATTATCGTATCGTCATAGGTCATAGCTCGCAATCCGTCATGAGCAGTTTAAAGCAAGTATTTCTTTCTGCGTGCAATTCCACAGAATGGTCGTATCGTCGTATAGGTCATAGATCGCAGTTTACAAGTAGGCTAGATGGATTTTTACTCTTGTAGAACAGGAACCACATGCAGTGTCATAATAACAAAGCATCTCAGAGAGACTACTAGTAGGCTAATTCCAGATAGAATAGAATATACATCAGTAGGAATAATACACAAGATAGTTCCCTCAACCTCGGAGACTATGGTTACATTGATAATTTGAGACATCTTCATGCACATTTTTTTTCAATAATAAAAAAAAAAAGTATACACAATACACGTAATGTAATAGTACTAGATGCAATTAGAAACATGTATGCACAAGAATCTAAAAATGTTTTATATAACGGCAATGGCACCCACATCCTCGCACCCCAGGGGTACCTTTAATTAAGTACGTTCACACAGTGTGGTACTATGCAGCGAGTCCTGAGCGTAATAAAGTATCCCTGATCTGAGAGGATGTGGCACCTAGTACTCTGTTCTAAACATAGCAATGCCAAGTCCAATACATCAGCGGCCGTTTTAAATACCATGGGATTGGGTCGACTAATTGATGTCCGCAGTCACGACAGGAGAATCAGACGGTGTCAAAACCCAGTCATAATTGGTAACCAGACACCACTCTATGGTTATTAGGAGCTGTTCTATGTATAATTAAGTCACCATGATGACACACTATGTTCAGGCCACCTCGAATACTACTGTCACACTGACTTTCCATTAGAAAGAAACAGTGCTAAATTACTATGTAGGCCTAGAAGTAGGTTTCTTTAATTATCAATTTTAATGTTTTACTAAAAGGTGAAAATGAACCAGTTATTGTTAACGTGTGAAACAATTAATTTGGAAAACATTACGGTGCATGCATTTGACCTAACATTAAACTTGAATAGCGTACATTCCATGTGCCACGCATGTACATTAACCTGCTGTCAGCGTAACGTGTGTAAGTAAAATACCACAAGTTATACACAACTAATATAAGTTTGCTTTGTAAAAATACTTTACAGAGTACAAATAGTCACGCGACAGGCGCAAGCAGAAATATTTTAGAAGTTAGTTCTGGCAAAGTTGATGTATAATGGAATGCAACAAATCAATATTATGTAGGCCTATATTCAAAATTCTACCAAACGGACTTTGATCTCTGAAACACAAACGGTCTGAAGTATATTGTTGAACACATTTCGTGATAATCCCAATAGATGCTAATTCCCAGTCAGATGATAGATTGTAAGATTTAATCTCGCCTTGTTATATTTCACAGAGTTGCTGTGTTTACCTACAAAGTTGGTTTGTTTACCTACAAAATTGGTTTGGTTACCTACAAAGTTTCTGTGCTTACCTACAAAGTTGCTGTGTTTACCTACAAAGTTGGTTTGTACCCACAGAGTTGATTTGTTTACACATTACAGATTATTTGAAGGTTCTGCCTGGTCATGTTAAGCATTTTCACTCTGGAGATCGTATTCCTTATCACGTTTCATTAATCTTATCTACCAGAATATCTGGAACTACTTTCCACACGGCATATCCCAGCCGTTAACGCGTTCCGCTCACTTTGTCAAAGATTAGATTGAAAATATAAACTTGACTTCAAAAGTTGACAAAACACCATCAACAATAACAGCAGCAGAAGAAGAGAAGAAGAAGAAGAACAAGAACAACAACAACAACAATAACAACAACAAGAAGAAAGAACAAGAAGAGCAGACGAACAAGAAGAAGATGAAGAAGAAGAAGAAGAAGAAGAAGAAAGAACATGAAGAAGAAGAAGAACATGAAGAAGAAGAACATGTAGAAGAATAAGGAGGAGGAGAAAAAGAAGAAGAAGAAGAAGAAGAAGAAGAAGAAGAAGAAGAAGAAGAAGAGAAGAAGAAGAAGAAGAAGAAGAGGAAGAAAGAACATGAATAAGAAGAAGAACACGAAGAAGAAGAAGAAGCAGAAGAAGAAGCAGCAGCAGACGAAGAAGATTAGATTGAAAACAGAAACTTGACTTCAAAACACCATCAACAATAACAGCAGCAGCAGCAGCAGAAGAAGACGAAGATAGAACATGAAGAAGAACGTGAAGAAGAAGAAGAAGAAGCAGAAGAAGCAGAAGAAGCAGAAGAAGAAGAAGAAGAAGAAGAAGGAGGAGGAGGAGAAGAAGAAGAAGAAGAAGACGATGCCGACGACACAACTACATAAGTCTTCAAAATAAACATTCAAAGTGTCAATGCATAACATCGTGGGTGCTTGAAGGATCCAGAAAGTTCATGCGCGATAGTACCAGACAGATGCATACGATAGTTGAAATGCAATCCTTGGATCTCCAGTATCAGACAACTCTATTTTAGCTTCGACTGCAAACCAAGGGAAGATGGGGAAAGATCTGGATGCGACCGGGATTTTATGATTATTATGATGGCAATGGACATGGAGCACATCCATAGTCTCGGAGGGTTAAAGGCATAATATCACAGCTGATAGACCTGGATAATGGACAAACGAATTTCGATCTGAGACTAATTGCG
>JAUTBZ010129371.1:0-14436 GCA_032361785.1 Lepetodrilus galriftensis | reverse complement strand
GACGCTCTTGTAGTGCTACAATAGTTGTAACTGGGCTCCCGCCACAAGAGAAAGCGTTGACGTTACAATAGTTGTAGTCTACAATAGTGTCGTGCAACGGGCACCAGCACTGTAGCGGGATGCAACTACTTGCTTATAACAGTGAAATCCATGAAGTTAAATGGACTGATCATACGGTATACCCATAGGTGATATTACTTAATTGATTTTAAAACAATGTATTGTTTACAAATGGCAGGATTCCTCTCTATTATAGTCATATGGTTGGAAGAGTACGCTTTGATTGGTCCTCGGTCAGACGGTTGACTAGCAGACTAAGGAACATTAATTGATTTATCGGTACAACACAGATCATTTGGAAGGAACTACTAATTCTCTGTACGTGGTGTGTACGATCATCAGTTCTTTAGGTTCATGTAGCCGGGTGTGATATAAGATGCTCCCACCGGTCTCCTACTGGTAACAGAGGACCACTGCCGATTCTGGGATTCGAACCAGGGTTACTGGATTGCGAATCCAACTCACTACCGACTGAGCCAAAGGGGTAACCCCGTTGGCCGAGGCCAGTAGGAGCATTTTATACCACACCCGGCTACATTTATACAATATTCATTTGGTATTTGTGTCATTTTAATTATAGAAAACGTTATATTGTTTTATTGAACGTGCCATCTAACTACCGGTTCGTCGCAATACACTTTTAAAACGACATACTAAGATAACATTTGACCTATACGGGAATGCTCTTAAATGCCTTGTTGTCATGTAGAACAATTTCCCTCTGTACGAAACCTTAACTGCAACCTGTGCTATGCTGTAGTTTATTGCTAATATTGGAGTTAGGCACCTTAGTTACACCCTCTCGTCAAGGAGAGTGCTAATAGGCATAACATGAATTTATTCATAACCAAACGAAATCTATCTGTGAGAAAAAACACATAATTTATATTTTAACATCAAGTGTGGGTATGTTGTTTACAAGCATGACACATTCAGATAGACTGTAACATATTTGCGATGACAGTTTAAATAGTGTGTAATCCAACTTATTAACACGCTAATATCTTGACAATGTGTATATTTATGTGATGATTACTTTCCTATCGATGAGAAATTGGACGCTAATTTCCGATGTTTTTATTTCATAGAAACAAGGCCCTATCTCATTTGATTGCTCGTCTGGAGCAAGCCCTTAGTCATAAATAGGATCGGATGAATCATAAGTCCTAACATTTATACGACAAATTGCGTTAAACGTCTTCAGCAACGTGACAGATGACACCAACATATAAATTCAGTGCTTAATAAATTAATTATATCCCCTGCAATGTAAAAGTCATGCGGGGGTGTCATTTTCCATCAATTTCTATCTTCAGCAGTAAATCAGTACACAACAGGGAAAATACCACTCCGTTGCTGAAAAGCATACACATTTCCTTGTGATTTAGTGAAAGGGAAAATATTAGCAATATATATAATCACCGGCCCCTTCCTAACTGTGTTTATGTGTCGCCAGTAGTCGTCTACTTTGCTGGCGTTCACTTCAAAGCTAGCAGAACGTATCATATATACACATACTACGAATAGTTTTCAACAAGGATCCCATTTTTGAATTTTCAGAAATCCGTACAAGATTTCTCGAGGCCTGTTCCTTTGGCGCCAGGGCTTACAAACCAATAAATCATTTTTCTCCCTACACATAAGCCGAAGTTTTCCATAGCGGTATTCCACAGTGAAAAGAATGCGTATAGATGTTTATCATACTGTTAGACCCTCGAATAAATAATACATAATTACCTGTGGGTAGTCAGGAACTGTCAGGCTACTGAATTCGTTCTCCTTTTCATCACTTTGCTTCCTCAATAGAATTGAGCCTTCTATGCGTATTTAATTGTGTAATACATGAAATTTGTACTGAAAGACTCAACAAATAATAACACAATGGTAATTTGTGTTCATTATTTTTTTTCAGTAAATGTATACGGTTAATCGTCCAATCTGGAATATCCTATATTTCATGAACGTTTTAATAGTAAAATATAATTTAATTCAGCAGATGCTATTATTCCTAGATAATACAGGTGCACAACCTATCAATGTGCATGAGACACGACATTAAACATAACATAGTTGAATTCTTTGGGTAATTCTGACTTTCACAGGAGATATTGCTTGTAAGAGATCAAGCGATATCAGCTAGGAGATAGCGCTTTCAAATCTAATTTCTTTACAATTTTTGATGTCGTAATTTGTAACATTATCATTGTAAGCCTACACCAGTTACGTTACACTACTACTTGAATGAAGTGGCATGCATCCCATTGAAACACTTTACAATGATATTGTATGATACAAATAATTGCGCTCCTCGAATAAGTATACTTACATTTTCTAAAATATAGTCACGTAACATGGTTGGGGAAAATACTTTTTTACATTTGAAAACACGTTGGCTGAATATCTTGATCAGTGATAACTTATTACCGAAAACATTACCAACCATACTGACCAACATCAAGGTGGTGTTCCATTGACAGTGTTGTACGTACATTCTGGACATGGGGCTGGTCCTTTCTAGCTGTTCTGTCTAAACCTTCTGTCAAATACATGCGCAGTTACCAAGGATCAACACTGAACAGTGTAACTGCGCATGTGTTCCACAAAAAGTACAGACAGAACAGCTAGAAAGGAGCAGCCCCTTCTCCACAGAATGTGCGTCCAACACTGTCAATGGAACACCACCTTGGAGGTATCCTCTGGTTTGCGTCTTATAAATAACACATAGCAACGATACTTATTGTTATATTTGCATCGACCAAGTGGATGCCTACGTAGTGAAAGGTATAGGCATTAAATGAATGGGATGTTCCTCCAGGATGAACAAGCAGCACAGTACGTTCAGTATAGACTTGTTTTGAAGCGACACGTCAACACTACTGTGGTTTAATTGTTCTGACGAGGTCTTCAGAAAGGAAACAATTTCACAAGAATAACCCTAATGCTGCACCCAGGTTTGGACGTCTCTTTGAGGATGGTTTTAGTTCCCCTGTAAGTCTCTAAAAAGTAACTTTCTTGTGGCTGCCATTAAATGCATCTTCAGCAATTTACATTTCTATGTAATTAGCTTCATGAACATTGAAAGAAATTACTGTTCAGATCTTCAAAGGAAAGTCTGATATTGTTTTGTAAAACTATATTTTATTGGTATAAGTGTTTCTGCATATATTTTGTCTATACGTAAATGATCGCTGTCTGCTAAAGTGGTTGAAGTGTAGTCGTATATTTTCAGTGACATATCTGGAAAAATGCTTATCTGGAAAATACGTACAAATATGTTGACATCATCTGCTAAACATGCATGCAAATGTTTATTTTCAACGTCCGTTTACTTGTAAAACAAAGTTGCTTCTACTTTCAAACTCTTTCATGTTCCCTTGCACAAACAAAATGGAATTGCATGGCAACAAATAAAACCTCACCCAAGTAAAACAGTTCTGCCCCCACTTTGATAAAAAGTAATACAATAGACATTTTGTTTCGAGATGTTATATAATATGTTTATAACCCGTTCGTATACAAATACTATATTTGGCAATTTTAATCTGTTTTCATTCGATACATCATAGTCGGTTTAGTAGCTTCAGGTTGATAGGTTTAGTACCCATAAATGCACAATATACTACCTGAATACACCACCCGTTCAAGAAGCTGTTCGAAATGGTCCAGTGATCCATAAATAAATACAAGCAAAAGGATAAACAAATAAAGTGTTACAAACCGAATATTGTTATGTTATAATATTTTTTAAACATTGATATTGATTCGTAAACAATAATGTAGCTGCAGTAAATACATTTTAAAATTACATATAATTACTCATATACAATACCGCGAGTATGCCATCAGTTGAGTTTTAATGTTCTAACACGGGGTTTATACTTCTTTCATGGGAAGTTTATGATTTAACATGATAAAACATAACATTGGTATGTTAAACCGTAACCATCCACACGTATGGCGTTTTGTCTCCGGTTTAATAGCAAATTGACAAGTTTTATTTCTCTTTCAGTCTGACAAACCTTGTACGAAGTTATGCTTATTTGGAAGACGTAAAACCGTAGTAATATGTCAAGGTTTCAATTAAAACAAAGACAAGCAAAATAAAGCAGATGTATATCAGCATACCACATGACATTTACAGTTCAGAATTGACAGTGATCAAGATGTTCCTAATGTGTTCCGTATAAGTATTGCAGTTCTAAAACGAAAACCGATGGCGTTTCAGAATGACGTTTTTAACAACTGTATACATGCTGTATATACATTCTGCAGATAATTCAATGCAAATATAGATGTGAATGAATGAATGCATGTTTTCATGCAAAACTAGGAAGAATAAATGGTTAATTATGTACTTTATTGACTAACTTCTGACAGTGTTTATCTCTTGTCAATGCTCATTCCGACAGATCAATATTGGTATATTTACACGTCAGAATTTTCCAATGGAAAATGTCAGGGAACAAGTGATGTTTTAGGAGATGGGTGTGAACATTAACATAAACGTAATTAAAATAGTTTGAGTACAACTAAAGCAGAATAGTTCTCTTATTGTACATGGACAGATGCGCACACCTGTACATGTAGAGCGATTCTTCCAAAAACGTCAGGTGTCATTGCAAGTAAAACAGATACACATTAACAAGTAAAACAGATACACATTAGCAAGTAAAACAGATACACATTAGCAAGTAAAACAGATACACATTAGCAAGTAAAACATATACACATTAGCAAGTAAAACATATACACATTAACAAGTAAAACAGATACACATTGGCAAGTAAAACAGATACACATTAGCAAGTAAAACAGATACACGTTAGCAAGTAAAACAGATACACAAAACAGATACACATTAGCAAGTAAAACAGATACACATTAGCAAGTAAAACTATTTACGTCCATAAAACTATAACGCCCACAACTCAGATCTGGGAGTACATACAGATTATTGTTATTTGTATTAAAACGCCATCAGCAACGAGTGAAGGTATACATCAACAACAAAGCCACCCTTTACCGCTAGATCATTGCAGATCAGATATAAATCAAAGTTTAGTTAGTAAACCACCAGACGTTTTTCTTTTCAGTCAGATTCGTATTAAGATAAGACTCCATGAATACTATAGTCTACTAACTTCAATTTCTTCACGATTGCGGAATAGTTGCAATAGTTCGAGAGCCTGGGACCTCACACTAACACAATCTTCGGTCCAACGCTAACATTATTTTATCACCAACGTGCACGATCCCAGGGACGTCAAATTAAAAGTAATAAAACTCCGTTCTCAGTGCTAGTTCAAAGACCGATCGTCGTTCTGGTCCGTGGTCAAACGGCGTGTTAGCCTCAGTCGCCTGTAAAACATCGGAAACTATTGTCCTTTGCGGAAAGCGCTTCGGGAAGCGGGTAGAAAATTTAACGCTAGGACATTTTAGCGCGCCTGACCCCCTTTTCCGCATCCTACCCCCCTCCCCTAGAAAAAAAAGGACGCTGGGTGTGTGTGTGTGTCACCTGTGGAGAGGGGGCATAACTTCCACGTGGGTAGAGATATTTATGAGCGACCCCTCAGGTGGATAAAGTTCTATTGCAGTGCAGCCTATTGGTGTTTATAACCCAAGGAGGATAAACCATTTAACTGCAGTATTGAACTGATTTCAGTCGTATTTGTAATTAACATATTTTGACACTGATTGCGCTGATGGATATTCCGGGATTGACATATTGTCTATCTCACTATGTCCATGCTGACCGATCACATTGGTTACGTGGGTCATAAACGATTAATTTGCCCATTAATTGGCCTTCAAAATCTCGTATATTGTCAAAGGACGATAAAACGAATTGTGGCACATGCTGTCGATGAAACAGCTCATAAGCTAAGATGTTAAACCACAAAATGGTCGCTCATCTAGGTAGCGTATCATCGTAATTTTACTGCCGATAACTGCTGGCAAGTAAATTGGAGCAATTAGTGTAGGACATCTTTGGAACTGGGGTTATACCACCTAATAAAGAGATAGAGCTACTCTTTCACACCTACTGCGGTAGAGACATATACTTTAAAGATATTGCCGATACCAACGAGAAAACACGTTGGAATTTCACTTGTTTTCATTACTTACCAACAATGATCAGTATTAATGCTTGATAAATGGACATCGATAATTAGAGTGTATATGATATTCGTCATAGACGTTTTCATATAAAAACCTTCCCATGATAGTTCTACGGCATTTCCGTTTGATTATGTTTTCTATGGAGGATCATCAGGACCATATTTCGTCTGGTTATGGATTTAAATTTATCCACATAAAACTTTCCGCTCCATTTCTTTCTGCGGAGATATTGAATTTAATGTTTTCGCCCTCGGCATAATTAGTTCTCTGGAAACAGTTACATTGCATAACATCTGTCCAATAGCGTTTTAAACTCCTTTTGACTTCTAGATCGGTAGTTCTTAACATGCATATTCGTATGCCTTAATATTTGATATAGTAACTATACTTAGTTCGTCATCCCGCGTATGCTTTCGTTTTAAATTAATATAAATTTAAATTAATATATATGCATGGATGTTAAATGACGCAATACCAATGTAGCCTATATAACAAATATTTACATCGTTATGTGCATAATCAATACAGCACTGCATGACATACCACCATGCATTCAGCATCCAGCATTACAAGCTTGTTATAAAAAGTACCTTCCCCGTATCTACGTGACTGATACATTAGGCCTACATTAATGCAAATCTGTGGCTTCGTTTGATCGTCTCTGTTCTAATCAAGCATTTAATCGTTGATGATAACCGAATAATTTGAAAATGGCGATAAATGAGAGCTGGTCACATGTGCCGCGAACGCCTGAAACATGTGCATTTGATTGCAACAGCATGACGTATTATTAAAAATAATAATTCATACATTTCTCATTGATTTTTATTTGTTTATAGTGTGAGATTGATATTGCGAGCAACTGTGTGAAGAGATAATTCTATTATAAATGTAATTGGCACAGATGCAGATTTTACGATGAATCATATGCATAATTATTTCATCATATATGACACATTTAACCTTTAAAATTTGTCGTTTTTCTCATTAACAATGCAAACGTAAACATAGTATGTCAGTGCATTGGCATTGTGTGCAAGAACAACCCGTGGTATTATAGTACAAGATGGCATGGCTATTTTACTATATTATTATTTTAATTAGTAATATAATTTTTACATACGTATTCTCATAATTTGTGTTCTAGAAAAACTAAAACAAAGAAATAGTATAGTGTGGCAGTGATCTGAACAATTGAACTCCTTGAGACAATAATGCTTACAAGGTGTAAGCTGCATGTAGGATAGTCACATTAGAAAGCTTATCAAACTATCGCTTTGGGACGTTTAGAAATGTCGCGGAGAATACCCGGTCATTACATACACATTAACACTAAAACAAGGTACACATGAAATCACCGTTAAGAATCTATTGAAGCCAAAGACTACTTTCAGTATTCTTTGTCTCAGATGTCATTGATTTAAATGGTCATCGATTGTTCACTGTCCTAAGCCGCTGCAAGCTCCCGTTCCAAGCCCATATTTAGATATTCCATGACCTTTATTAGTTGGTCGAAAATTCTAATCCCAAACATAATAAAATCGACTTCCCTCTGCCTCCCAGTAGGGTCATTTTTATGACTGGCGTTTACCATCCAGGCCTATTATTGTTATGCCCTTATTAGGAATGGTACTATTCCACGTGAACGTCGTTCCACAATTTGTAAATCAATCCAAGATTTATAGCCTCCAACCACTGACAACCATGTATGTTTTGTGCATGATTTATTCCATGTGCAGTGTACGTAGCAATACACCTATGAACGTATACTTGACTAAGTACATTTATAGATTTGGGATTGTTCTGTTCTGTTCCGCAAGTTAGTTATATAACGTGTGTGTGTACATTGAGAGGGAGGGAAGGCTGGAGGAAGATATATATATATATATATATATATATATATATATATAGAGAGAGAGAGAGAGAGAGAGAGAGAGAGAGAGAGAGAGAGAGAGAGACAGAGAAAGAGAGAGCAATTGCAAGAGGTAGAGTGATATATATTGAGAAATAGAGAACATACTATAGTACAAATATAACTATACGCATGAAAATAAATCATGGATAGAGTGATGGGATAGAGAGAAAAAAAGAAATAAAGAGAACGAGGAAACAAAATAAGATAACAAATAAAATAATACATGTATAACAGTGACTATGGGTTAGCCAAGGAATGGATAGACAAAGCTCAATACTAGTAAATGCATTACAATTGTATTGTCATACACATTACGTATACTATAACATAATTACTATATGACATATAAGCACTATAATGTCCAAATCTGCCTAAAACATCCAAAGTAAAATTGGCTAAGACATCCAATATAAATTGCCTAAAACGTCCAATATAAATTGCCTAAAATGTCCAATGTCTAATATGACTACTAATATATTTATTTTACAGGTCCTTGACAAGTTTATTCGATAATTCCATCATCATTTAGTATGCACATCACGTCATATTATCTGTATGTATTGTCGCATCTATTACTCTCTCTTTCTTTCTAACTATCTCCTTCTATCTCCACCCCCCACCCCAACCACCCCCACCCCCACCTACCCACACAAACAAACAAACAAACAACAGTTAACACCTCACAAAACTGTACGCACTCACACTAATATAAATAAAACTAAGTTGGTAGTTTTCTCCAATGTTAAAAAATACAACAAAAACAAAACAAAACAAAACAAAAAACAACAAAAAACAATTCGTATGAGAGCAATCAAGATAAATTACCGTATGACATTAAAAAGGAAAAGTACAGTTATGCACATAACGACTTCGAAATTAAATAAATATTGATATACGATCTAATTCCGCTAACTCCTATGATCTTATATTTCTTGACTTCTCCAGACACTCTTTACGGACTTGCAGTTATTACGGACTTGTGGTCATTACGGACCTGTGGTCATTACGGACCTGTGGTCATTAGTCATCCATCCAAGCCTCCGGCCACGGTATTGTGGTCAAAGAGGACTCGTTTACATGGCTACAGACCACAGCCAAAGCACGACCTCATCATATCATTACGCTCAGTCTGTCTTGTTTCATTCCCGGCTTTGACGAATGGTGGGCAAGCGCGAGGCACCGGTGCGGCTAGCTCTAACCTCTAGGCCGCGCCATGCCGACCATCGCTAGTCACGATCGTCTTATTTATTGGATAGGTTTCCTGAGGAAAATACAAAACAAGTAGTTCGTTGATCATCCTAATTTGTACAATTACTTAAAACGTCGTTGGTGAATGTAGTGCGAATGCTTTGAAGTGTGAGTATATGCATGCACAAACGAAAACATTTCATTATAATTTAATAGTAATATAGTTAAGCCTAACGTTTTTTCTTTATTTATTAAAGTATTTTGTTATTCCGTGATTAACTGGATAGAAACATGCGAATGTTCTGATAGTTTATTTATATAGAAAGCATTAATATATTCGATCGCAATATGGAATCAAATGGTTTTCTCGAAATAAGACAATATGAGGTAAGCAGTCGCTACAGTACTGACTTGATTTATTGAAATACGACCTGGTGTTCTCTTCATTAGATAGTTCCCATGACCTGGCTTTTCAATATCTGTCTTGCCATATTATTTCTGTTTATATGACCAGTCTCCAATATTACATTCATTGTTGCGATTGGTATTTGATGCATGACAGGAGACAAAAAGATTGAGTCGAAGACTTCATGATCATTCGGTTCGAGCATTCTCCTCGTTTTCTGTTAATCTGTATGCAGGTTTTATAATAATGCACCAAGAGCTCGACATAATATTAATATTATATTTTTCACAATAACCGAAATATCGCCATTGATTTCGATATTTTTGTTGTTGCCAATACAGATGAGGTAACTTTTCCTAACAATATCAGTTGGCATTACTGCCACTGCGCACGCATTCGAATTCCTCTCAATACTGTGTATATGATTGTATTAAGTTATTTGTATTCAATTATGTCGTAAAAGAAAATGGATGTTACGTGATGGGAGGCTTGTTATTGAAATTATTCACGAAACCATGCGCAACCACTGGAACGTAATTTAATATGATACACACATTATGTAACAATCCGCCAGGTAAAGTGTGCATAACCCTTGCAACTCCCTATACTCTGGAACTATCGATATAACATAACTTCGCTGTTTTAACACTTGACACTCCAAAGCTCTATTATCTAGTCTATTTTAAATGATAACATTTGACATTGATATTCTTATATATCTGCAGTTAATAACTGTAGTTCAATTGGTTCAATAACTGGAGTTACCTAGGCTGATAGTGGTAAAACCGAGGTGTATACAAGTCTCGGAACCCTGGCAAATGCCAATCTACTCCGTAGTTTGCTCTTATGCTGCTGAACACGAAACGAAACGAAATAATATATGTTTATCAAACGTAATTTCACTTTCAGGAAATGCTGTATCGTTTGTTTTTAAAAGGTAAATGGCATCTAAAAGTAAGATTGCATTTAGATAGCTATAAGAAACACCATAAAGCATTTCTCATGGGGGTGTTATGTAGTTTGTGTTTTATTACTATTACAACACCTGCATATTTTTTACAGTAGAAGAAATGCTTATAAATACGCACGAGGAATGTTCTCGTAATTGGCGAGAGGTCTCTGTGGATCAGCAGCCAGCTCTAAATTTTATTACATAAATTACATGTATTTTGGCACTCTTCGCACTCAGACATTTTAGTGTTACTTACAAATTGCGTTGGGAGTGTGCAATTCAATATTACTTAGTCCTTACTAACGCATGTCGTACAACTGACCATCCACTGTGTTTTCTTCACATTCTGTATTATGTTTACCAATACTATACTTGTACGTTGTCAAGAATGCCAATGTTAGAGTACATATGTACCGATAGTTTAAGAAGTTGGAAAATGTTGAACTTGGTTCCAAAGTGTCATGCACGGTGTCGTGACATCCTTGGTGGTGGGAGTCCTCACTAAGCATGTCAGAGCGTAAAACCAAGAACATGCAAACTAGTTCTTCGTCCACTTCACAAAGTCCCTGGACGCACACACGTCAGACATGAAGAAGGACACATCTCCATAGAGTCGCACTCTCAAATAGCCCATAAAGGATTTGGCTGTAAAAGTTTACGCCCAGAATTGTGGCGAATGCTTTTGACGTTAATTAGACATTATTGATTATTATGGGCATACCAGCATTAGGTGAATATTTTACGGTAGGACACACGTTCTCTAAGTTTCATTATTTGACCAAAAGCATCAACATAATTATTTAAATTCCAAGGACGAGAACGTTTACTCTCATCTTAACGAAAAAGCAATCCGCAAAAATAGTCCTTCAAAATCACAAACATTATTATACCGGTAGTAAGGCAATTCATTATTTTTAAATATCCACTGTCTAATTACTATTGATTTCTTAAAATATTGAACTATGTCCACTCATTCCAGTCACTGGCTTACCCGAGTGAAGACAGAAAGACGGCCCTGTTACAGACTCATGGTATGTCGACAATAGTAACACCAGACACCAGAATATACGATATAATCATTGAGGCGAATACCAATCTCAGCGAAATGTACAGTGATACAATAACTTGTGGGGTACATGATGAAATGCGCCTTTGCTTCCATATACATGTATATGCAGTGTAGTGTAAAATAACGTGTTGTTCAAGACCAAAGTATATTTTATTTATAATTCAGTGATGATTTATGTGGTAAAGCCTGACTTATTGGTATGCACAATCATTTCCTTTTCTAATCATCTTTGGCATATTTTGTTCGTTTTGAACAGTGGAATTCGGCCGGTCATGGACTTATGATTACTATTAGCGATAAAGACCTAACTGTAATTACCATGACCAATAGTTTAACTGGACACTCTAGCATAAGTTACATTTTGAAGGATGCATTTAGATTAATATGATAAAAAAAACCAGGTCATTCTCAAAATAGTTTAACAATTGTAGTATGTTTATCATGTTATCCAAGGTATATTTGTATCAATATTTTGCTACTGATCATGATGTTTCACACAACTGATCAAATACCGTATGTAAGATGATCAAATTAAATCATGAGTGTAAACAATTTATTTATATGCGGTATTATCCTGATGTTGTTTTTTATTCACATAAATGTCAGTACATGTACATGGCATATTAGCATAATGTACAAGTGTTGTTTGGACATTTAGTATGACACATGCTATTATGAAATGAGATATTTATAAACTAAAAAATAGTGATGTTATATGTATGCTTCATGTAGACTTCATGCACAAGCGATACGGTTCTGATATTCAAGAGTGTGTACATGCTGTTCTTCATTCAAATCATCCCATCTCTGCTATTGTCCAATTGCAAAATAACTGTCTATCAGTGATGTTGATCTCTTCTGACGTTTCCTCCCCTGATTCCTAACCCTCCATTCTAACTGGCTGAATCTCATATTAGTAAATTAATTATCTATCTACTATCTCTACCTCTGAAATAAATCAGATATGAAGCGACCATAACATATATACATTTTATGGTGAGTATTTTGCAATCTAGGCATGAATTTGGCAAGTGGATGTAGTATAGTATTATATACGGCTAAGGGTCCTCTCAGAAATAGCGTTCACCTACTATGCATATCACCCATCTAACGTATAAGTAACAGCTGCATAGGAAAGGCTAAAGGAATGATCGTCATCATGAACGATTTGTTTGATGTGTCCATCTGAATCGTATTTTACGCATCGACTAGCAACCAAGTGAATGACATACCGCATATGCATACATCCGCTATATAGCTACTACATAGGTCGGCTAGTGATATAGACTATGACATTGCATAGCTATGGCCTTCACCTATTTATTCCTTGATATGCATAGCGTGCGCCACAATAATTCGTAATCCTAGACATTGTTCCACATATTTTAACTTGTAACCATGCAGTTCTAAAACCATTACATCAGGGCCCGTATTCTCGAAACTTCGCAAGTCCTAAGAAGTTCGTAAGTACTAAGAATTTGCCGACTGGGTTTCTGTTCATGTTCATTTTTGAAGATATCTTTTCTCACTAAGAAGTTCTTAGCTAAGAAGTTTCGAGAATACGGGCCCTGGTATTTAACGTTCTTGTCTTGTCTGGGTGTCGAAGAGGGCATACAATTCAATTATAATTGTGTTTTGTGTTGTGTGTGTGTGTATGTGTGTGTGTGTGTGTGTGTGTGTGTGTGTGTGTGCATGCAGACAAGTATGCATTGCCACGTACAGTACTATTGTATGTAAACGAATAATACATATACAACTATTTAAGCAAATTTTCTTCATTTATTGCCAAAGGTACCCCTTGTACACCTTCCACTATGCTATCATTAAAGTGAACATTGCCTCTATTCCTAACTATAGTATTGTGTGTGGCTTAAAGTTGAACGTACTCCTCGTTGTTCACAGGCAAGTGCTTGTCCTATAGCTGCAATGTGAAACCATTTCTGCATTTTAAATGCCAATATTGTCATTTAATGACTGCAATGCAAACGTTATCTGCATATTCAAGGCCAATATAATATGTTGTTATTATATATGAACAGAATATGTTTTTAAATGCCAATATCTAGACAGTTTACTGCAATATCAACAGGATCTGAATTTCCAATTTGATAATCGTTTATCAGGTAGCTGCTATGTAAGTAGGATCTGCATTGTCAATATTCATGTTTCTAGATGGCAGCATTGCGCTTAGGTTCTGCATTCCAAGAGTGTCTTCTTTCTGTGATGAAATACAAAATAAAAGAAGAAACTATTGTATGTCCAATGCCAATGGCCGTCAGACCATTGCTATAATGTTTTCTGGTTCTATAACTGTAGTGTGTACAGGGTCTGCTTGTTCAATCCTAGTTAGGTTAAGTCAGGTGGTAGCAGGAACACCGGCCACTTTGTGATTCCTTGAGAAATATAATAATACATACATACTGCAGCGGCATGAATTCTCGAATTCAGTCACATACAGACAACGTCTCTCTTTCTCTCTCTCTCTCACTCTCTCTTTCTTTCTCTCTCTCTATATATATATACATATATATATATATATATATATATATGTGTGTGTCTCTCTCTCTATCTCTCTGTCTGTCTCTCTATGTATGTCTGTCTGTCTGGCTCTCTCTATCTGTCTCTCTGTGTGTCTGTCTCTCTCTCTATATGTCTCTCTCTCTCTCTGTCTGTCTGTCTGTCTGTCTCTCTCTCTCTCTCTCTCTCTCTCTCTCTCTCTCTCTCTC
>JAUTBZ010129360.1:0-14436 GCA_032361785.1 Lepetodrilus galriftensis | reverse complement strand
CATATTTCAAAATAAGTGTAATTATCATTCTTCAAATTCACACACACACACACACACACACACACACACACAAACACAAACACACACACAAACACGCACACACACACACTCTCACAAACACACACACACACAAACACACACTCACACAGTAGTAATTAAATGTAATTAATTCACATTCTAATTTTGAGAGGATAAGTATTAACGTGCATGTTACAAGATATCAGTTTAGTTACAAAAATGTCAATTTCATGATTGTCTATTTCACTAAAAGCAAGATAACGCTGAAGGTCCCAGCTGCCTGTGTGTGACAAGCAGTCGTCACCGACGTGTTAATTACATGCAGAAATAGACAACATTTGATCACACGCGACCCGTGGTGGGCAAACTTTACCAGCTTGGTCAGGAAATAATCTGTCAAAGTTTTCATTTCGCACTCGGCTGCCAATCGCTGACAAGGGGTGTATATTTCATTGTACATAATATACACTTCCCCGATTACGAAGTCATGGGGGTGGGGGTGCACGGGGGGTTGTGGAAGACTTTAAAATACGTCAGTCTATATAGTTTCGTGAAATGTGTGCGATTGTGATCTAAAAATGTATATCCGAAGAATACACCCATTAAGAAAAATATAGTAGTTTTTTCATTACTGATTCCCCTATTGCAGAGAATAGATCTAATGATTACATAATATGTATATAGTTTGTTTCTAAACAGGATGCAAAGAAAATGTGTCAATAACTTGATTATATTTAGGTTGCATACTCCCCAGGGAGTTGAGAATGAATTGAAGGCACGCAGATCCATTGAGCGGGTTAATGATGTAGCGCTATGAGCATGCTTTCGATTTGGCGCAATATATTATCAGTTTAGTTACAAAAATGTCAATGTCATGATTGTCTATTTCACGTAAAGCAAGATACACATATTATTATGTACAGTGTATTATGCTCATACGTCAAGTGTACTTCTGTTATAACCACATTATATATTATTGGGAGGTATATATTCTGATCATATGATGACATATCATATGATATTAAATCACATATTAAAGAATTTGTCTTCATCACTTGCTTGTGTTGTTAGTTCATTGCAAAGCCGTTTACACACATGTTTGTAATGACACGACGATTAGCAAGCGATAAAGCATATTATCATCAATTATAATGATTAGATCTTGTTTATATTAACCATCAGAATAGTGTATAACAACTTAAACGTTAGATAAATGAGTGTAGGCTTGATTTGGGCTAATTCCATTAAATTTGATATATAACTGCCGTGGCATACAATAGAATCTAATGTGTTTCTAATTACTATGCATTCTTCAACATATACTATGATAAGACATAGTATGTTATTTTTAAATAAAAAAATACATGAATATACCGGTAATAACTACTTTCTTCCATCAAAATGTAATAAATGAAATATAATATTAAATAATGATGGTATTAATACATTTAACTTGCATAATTAGCACATACTAATAATAATAATATGTGTGTGTTAAATTATGCATGTGATCATTATATTATAGTCTATACTAGTATTTGAAGTAGATCGCTAGCAATGTCTATGTCGTAATCGTTACCTTTGCGCTCAACGGAAGAGTCGTTCCACGCCCTATACATACTATCTTTCCCTGTAATACCATACTTTAGTTGTTGGAAATCACGAGTACTCATTCATCCGAAGCATGACAGCGATCCGTCAAACACCTGTTTGTCTATTTCTTTCTGTTGTCAATGTCAACGTGGTGTAGATTTCACTCCATACATATCGCACAAAACGTCAAACTGTCTTGTTCACGTTTATAGAACCTGCCCATCTTGTGTTGTTGCCTTTATCACGTTTTAACCTTAAGAAGTGACATTGGATAACTGAAACGGAAAAAGAACAACCCTACGCTACAATTAAAGAATAAACATATTATAACTTTACCTTTGAGGGCCGCCTAGTTTGAAACCATCGCGATGAGTGCTGACAGTGTTTTATATATATCCAAGCAAGCGGGTTTCGCACCTTATAACACAACCCACTCGCTCCCTGTGTGAATCAAGCTGTGTTTAGTGCGATATAACTTGACTAAACCTCATTATTGCAATTTCGTACCAGAAGCTTGGAAAGTTTATTTGATATCAAGTAAGTTAGAACAAGGAATCCGAATACACTAAATGCGATACGGGTTTAACGCGAAGAGAAACATAAATAACTCGTCCGGCGTGTTTGAGAAAACTATATGTGCTATTTGGATTGAGATTTGAGACGATCCAGGACGATTCGGTTTTCACCCATTCAATTAGACGTGCTCTGGTTCATCCTGTGCCTGTACAGTAGCATTGAGTATAGAGTCGCTTGTGCTGGTGGAGGGAAATCTTTAAACGTTCTAGCCATCGAAGAGTTTAACGCGATAAAGAGAGACAAATAATGTCAAAGTCAATCTTTGCAATCAGGGCGTGACAGCAATGGACACCAAACCACAGAATTCAGCTATAATGAAAGTTTGTCACTATTCCTAACCCGCGAAGTCAACTGACGAAGAACAGATCAGGTTATTTGGGATAAATTTAATCTTCTCTCTACCGGTCCGAATTAGCTAGAATTACGTCGATCTCAAGTTCCAAACCGCAGATTAGCTATAGAGGTTGAGCGCAAACAAGACAGGGATGCTTTTACGCAACACTCCTACGAGTTGTTCGCGTTGCGTTTAGGACAGTAGATAGTGTTCCTATACTGGAAACGAAACCTCGGGTTGTGTGTGAAAACCAAGAAAGCGTACACACCCAACCTTGGTGGCCCGAACGTCTAATACCGCCAAGAGTAATTACTTGAAAATTTACTAAATACTTGTTCCTGACAGAAAGTTCTCACATTTCTTGTTGCCGCTCTTTGGTTCTCTTTGCTCGTCAGATGTGGATGTGTAAGCACTCATTTGTATTGCGTTCGTCTCTTAGCGGCATCGACAATATTTATTTGACAAGTCTAAACACCACAGAAGCAGTAATCTAAATAGATGATCTCAGATGGTTTGTGGTCTTCTTTTAGATTTATTTTCTCCTTGCACAAACTCACAAGAGAATACATAAAATTGCCTTCATATTTGCATACTACATTTATACGGCTCAGTAAAACGTGAAAATGCCGCTATGAGATTTACGTTCTTTTTCTATTAGACCGTTTAGCGATATATGCGTTTGACTGATAAACACTCTCCAGTCCGACGCAGTCGTTCATCAAGAGTTATAAAAAGTGTTGTTAAAATATCCAAATAAAGGACGCAATTCTGTGTATTTATTCCATTTCTACACGAAGTACGTTTCATTCTTGTCAATTTAAATTTCAATTGCAAATTATTCAAATAATGCCTCACTTTTGCATTTACAATTTAGACAAACATCACATAACGATCCTCAATTTTCCGAAACCGTAATGCTTATTTTACATAGAGAAATAGATCATGAACTGGGGTTCCGTTGCTAAGAACAGTTGTAACTATACAATTGATGGTAAGTCACGTTTTAAGGGCCCTCTACTGCGTGTAAGCTTGTTGGCGGCACGAATACTTTTTTATCGTTACAATAGTTTCAGCTAATTCTCAAGAACTTTAGCAATAAAAATGTTTGGTGCAATGAACTAGCACTGTTAGCAGCTCCTTAAAATGTTACTTGGAATCAACTGTAGCAACAACTGTTCTGTGCAATATATATAGTGGGGGGAAAGCAGGGTATAGTTTATTGAAGCTCTCGTATCCAGTATGAGGCCATAGCGTGCATGAGCCCCATCTATAAGAGAGTGTTACGAGAGTCGATTATATAGACTCGTATTATTATTATTATTATTATTATTATTATTATTATTATTATTATACATTTATATATCGCAAGTATCCAGAATAACTGCTCAAATGCGCTTATTACCCCGGTCAACGGATCTGTGCACTCAAATTCCTTCTTTTAACTCCCTGGGGAGTATACAACTCCAGCTGCCATTCAAGGCGCATCAAGGTTATCATTTCCATGTCCGTCTTATCCTTCCGGGTACCCATGCTCTGCTAGTAGATTCGAAAGCTTCGAGAAACGATACCCTGAGCTATATGTACACGAGTTCTTTTAATCATCTTCATTGTCCATGGCTACTAATGACGGAAATAGACATATAGAGAAACCCCAATATCACATTATACGTGGAATTCGTAAAAGTTGTGCCACGGAGCCTGCCGCATGCAGCATGTCTCACATAGAAGCTTCATATCATGAGATGGAAACTTCCATCAAACCCATACTCCAGAAACCAGAATACGACTACCATGCATAAGCACCTCGATCTATTTGTCATTTCGCACCGAATTACATTGAAATATTGGCTCAAAAGTTACGAAACATTCTGAGTACGGTTGAGAGTTCATGCCAAAGCCCAAATTTTATATGAGGATTTGTGAACAGAACCTTGAGATGAGCATGAATTGGAACTAAAAGGTATCGCAATTTCGTGGTTGTGTTCCTGCCATCTGTACTCTTCCACGACAAGATCTAACGACGCTACGTCTGATTGGTTGTTTCGTCGAACTTTCGTGAATCCTTCGATATATGGGCTTCTGATCGAATATTCTTCACACTTTTTTTGTACATGCCCATTAATGATGTAGCGTGCTTGGTATGGCGAACCAGTTCACAGAAAACATCCATTATAGAATGTTACCAGTCAGTGCGTTTATGACCAGACACCAGAGATTACGAAACTTTTAAAATACGATTTAATGTTCAAGCTCAGATTTGATATTAGGATTTGTATACAAATCTTTGACTTGAGCATGAAATCTTACTCAGAAATGTTTCGTAATTTCTGGGCAATTGTCTGTATTCCCGAAACTTCGTAAGTACTTTGCCTAACTGGTTTTCTGCTTATGTTAATTTTTTAAGAGATATTTTCTCAATAAGAAGTTCTTAGCTAAGATGTTTCGAGAATACGGGCCCTGGTCCAAAGTTTACCAAACATATTTGATTATTATTTCATGGTTAACTCAGTTTGTTCGATAATCCCCAAATCGTACTCAAAATGGTTAGGTAATCTATAATTATTGCGATACATATTACAAATTTAGAATGCAACTGTCTCGTTTCGTTTCTTCTGCATCATTGCTCAGAAAACAAATTGATCTTGTATCTATATTGATTAAACATTAAATGTTGTCACCCAATATGCAACTAAATCTACCAGTTATGAACATAATCTGCAAGTATTTACTTTATAAACTTGAAGGTTAAAGTTACTCAAGCATCAAATTCATACTGTATAAATCTAAAGAAGTGAGCATCCTAAACCAGTGATTTAGTTCCTTCCAAATCATATTTTCTCAATAAGTCGGATCATTTTCCGGGTAGTCAGCTGCATGGTTAACTGATTGTGTATGACCGTCTCTCAGCCATCTGACCGAGGACCAATCATAGCGTACTCTTCTAACCACGTGACCAATAGACACCATTTTCAAAACATTGGATTGTTTATCATCGACAGGTAAAAGGATGTATTTCGATGGGTTTGCGTTTTTGTGTATGCGTGAAAGCTCGGATTCTTATAAATACAGTGTATCGTTTCTCGAAGTTCTCTTAGCCGCTAAGGGACCATAGCACTCTCTTAGCAATGTATTAGCTATCGGCAAAGAGAGTGCTATGGTATCTTAGCGGCTAAAAGAGCTTCGAGAAACGATACCCAGATCTATATATTACACATACTAGTACCTAATAATTAAAACGGGCATAGATAAAATCAAACTATATTTGCTACGCCTACCACATGCATGTACTATACATCTATGCGTGCAGGAGTCCTTAAAAGGAAGCTGAAAATACACTACTAGTATTTTAACTAAGCGTGTGTGCGTCTATTTGGACATGTATGCGTCATCCATATGCGTCATAGTATATCTACAGTTATATATAGCAGGTGTAAAAGTACGCGAATCAATGTTCAAATTATCGTGATACATTGTCACGTGGGTGTGAAATAGCGAAAAGCGTTAAACATGATGTCACAATGCAATTCCGAATGCGTATATTACTACTATAACTACTACTACTACTGCTACTACTACTACTACTACGAATAATACTACTACTACTACGAATAATACTAATATTAATACTAATACTGCTGCTGCTGCTGTTGTTGATGTTGCTGCTGCTGCTGCTGCTTCTCCTACCAGTACTAGTAATACTAATAATAATAATAAGTCCATTTACATAGCGACAAACTCCACAGTAGATGTGCACACAACACTGACAGTAATACAATGTATATACGAATTATAATATTTCTTTAACACAATGTAAAGATTGGTGGTTTTGAGGCGGAATTTTAGGCACTGGAGTGTTGGATGGTTTTACGGATATTAATAATGTTCCAAAGTCGATGGTTACTCTCGTGTAAGCGTACGCGAACGTATACGCATAGCGCAAGCGCGTGTGCATGTGGGCGCATATGAATGCGTTTCAAAGCCTACAATTGATAGCATTCCACCAATAGTGTTCCGACCATGTATATAAGCGAATACGCAAACTATACGTACGTAGTTTATTGTCAGCTTTAACGATCCCTACAATGAGAAGAAGAATATTTGTTTGCATAAGTGGGATTGAATTTCTAGTTGAAAGTTTTCAATCATATCGACGACGCTATTTATGTAAAGCTTATGAGATTATACTGAAATAGTCGAAAGTGTTTTTTAAATATATACAGTGGACTTTATTGTATATTATCAAACATATTTACAGTGAGCAGAAATCTACCTAGGTAAGCAATTCTAATAAATCAGTTTGAACAAGATCGGATAATGAAGCCATACAAAGGAATATATCTTTAATCACTACGCTTCGGTGTTAAAAATGAGTGAAGTGTTTATCAACTGCAATGTACAATAAGATCAATTTCACCTAGCACACATACACAGCGGTGAAATGCGCCCTCGTGTCCTCCTTCAAACGTATATTTGAAGTACAAGGAATCAAATATTCTCATTGATAGGCAGACAAACGATGAATTGAACGATGAATAGAAACAAAAGTTGTCTGTTTTAGAAGGTGCATGTATATTTAATACAATCCTAATCGTCATGCCTTGAAATATTAAGCGTTCACTAGGTAAAATACAATAAATCTCTAAGCAGACGTGATTTGTGTTGGATTTACTGACGTAACTACCTTAAAAACATTCGAAAATATATATAAAGCAATATTTATGTTGCTATGAAAAAAGTAATTACTGCAATGCAGTCAACAATAGATAAATGCTTCAGTAATTTGTTTTGTATACTAAAGGTATGTTTATCTCTGTGTAAATGTACTTACTTATAAACGAACATTGATGTACAATTGTACATGTATACAGTAACTGTCAGTAAGGCATGTGCTTGTCCAGTAAATGCACATGTATTAAATATACCACAAACTTTCTTCAAAACTCTTTAAATTCATATGTCCTAAACAAATAAATAAATACATTCACTATTCACTAATAGAGTGTTAATCAGTCTTAAGTAGGCTCTATTTTAAATTTCAAAAACATATAATCATCTAATACTATATATCTGGCTTTATATTGGTTACATTATGTTCAATCACTAGTACATGCATGACTAACATCACACCATAGTAAGGTATCATCACTACATAGTCTGATATCATCACCATTAGTTGGTATACCGATCGCATCTCAAATATGATGATCATATACGAATGTAATATAGTTCAATAATTCAATAAGAGCACTCTCTCTCTCTCTCTCTCTCATTCTCTCTCTCTCTCTCTTTCTCTCTCTCTCTCTCTCTCTCTATCTCTCTCTATCTATCTATATATGTCCCTCTCTCTCTCTCTCTCACACACACACACACACACGCACACACACACACACACACACCCCCACACACACTCTTTCATCTTGAATATAATGGAAACGCCACTGTATTGCTAATACACTGCCAATTTACACTAATAAAACTAACTACCATTGTACGCCTTTAAGGGAGGCACACTACACAGTTACATTTGGTACAAACACATGCCACGGGCATACCATAGAATCAATAACCCGCCAAGGATAACAAGACTCTGATGAGTTGTATAGTTTCAGTACTGTATATGGCATTGTGTTTATCGATCACGAATCATCAGCTAGCACTGACACTGGACAGGTCAAGAGAGAAAGTGGACAGTGCTGATAATGGATACCCGCTGCAATAACTATGTAAATGTTATAAATATGCGCTGGATGACAATTTAATGGAAAATCAACGCGTAATGAGCGACCTTACACGTAATCATGATACATCTCCGTTTGGTTGAAAACTAGCTTTAGCGTAGTATTATTACGCGTTCAGGCTCTATCCGCCAACCATATAAAAAAGTATGCAAACCAATCTGTTTGATTGCTTATTATGAAGCATTCATGATATAGAATCTACAGTATGCATACAACATGTAATATATTGTAGAGCAACATCTTCAAAAGGCACACGGGTTGGGGTAGATGCTTTTTTCTTTGACCGGGGGAAATATGAATTTAAAAAAAACCAAACTATACAATTAGGCTCATTTCTGAGACACCTATATTTGTACATATTATGTCTTACCTCCATCTACAGGCTGTACAAACGCTGTGAAGACGATTGCGCCGTACATACACCACGTGAACATGACAGCGTCGTGGTCTTGCATTACAGTTCCGGTTTTGTTGATATCACTTCCGTTGCTTCAAAAAGATACAGTGACAATCTATCAGTGAACATACATGAATTGTATTACTAGTATTTAAAACAAATGTCATTCTCTCTGCTCCCATTCGCCCTAATATCCCCCTACGTCTTCCCTTCACTATGTCTTTGTCTGAATGGCAGTATGTATGTAGGCCTACCTCTTCTCTCTCTCTCTCTCTCTCTCTCTCTCTCTCTCTCTCTCTCTCTCATGTATTTACCTGTCGCTGTCTATTTCTCTCGTTTTACTTGCATGCGTGCCGCTTTCTGTCTGTCTTCACCTCCTCTATCTTTCTCTCTCCCCTCTACGCCTTTCTCGCTATACCCCCCCTCTCTCACTCTCTCCCTCCCTCTCTCTCTCTCCCCATCAGTATGATGTCCAACCTGGAACGCAATTGCCAACGGGTGAAGAAACGGACTAAATAAAAATAAATCTCCTGAAAATGTTCACATTACCAAGCATACTATCCCAGGTCACCACAGCTCCGTTAAGAAACACATCATCCACAAGATCAGAGTACGTAGTTCTACATTTCATCCAATCCATCCAATCCATTCCAATGGTTGATTACCGGAAATGTGAGCTACAACGATCTGAGCAGACTCCGTATCGTCCGGATCAAACACCACCAACGAACGACAACTCTAGCTGTCTCCCATGATAATTTCTCTGCCGGTTTATGACCTGGATCTGCGGGAATCAATATAGTTATCATGGCACCGACACTGGCACTGTGGAGATCACGGAGTCTGCTAATGAGGACGCCTGCATGCTGAGGTTTGTCCCCAAGCATCATCTGGAACCAGGGCGACAAAATGGCGGCATACATTATTAGTCCAGAAATCCAGGCCCCAGTTCCACAGAATTCTCAATCGTAGCGCTGCGAGAGTTGTAACTGCTGTGCGTTATAGCATGCATTGAACGACATCGGCATTCCCGTCTAGTGGATAGCAGTCCAGGCATTCCCGTCTAGTGGATAGCAGTCCAGGCATTCCCGTCTAGTGGATAGCAGTCCAGGCATTATGGAGACGAAGCATCTTTGTCTAGCATATACATGTACAAGCTCAAACCTACTCCCACAGCTCAATCTCATTAAAAATCATATCCTACACCAGGGGCGGATCCAGACTTTCAGTTTAGGGGGAGCTCAAAGTGTATTTTATAGGGGCTCATAATTTTAGTGATTACTAGTAATTGACTTCATTTTTATGATATATAGAACTGTAGTTATCATCCTTCTAGGATGCCTTTCAGCATACATGGCTAAAGCGTTGCCAATATCAAGTGTTCTAACCCAACCATAATACAAAATATATGTTCATTAAACAACATTCTCCAATTCTAGGGGGTCCGCTCCTGCTTAAACTGATCATGTTTGGACATTGCGGAGCAAGAATGTCAAACTGTTTATGAGAGAAACAAGATTTGAGTTTACATGAGATTGCTCACAGATACTAGTAGTCGTCACTTGCCTATATTACTGACCAAACATTATGTTAATCATTGTACCAAGGTGTTTGTCGTTCTAAAGTTATGGAGTATAGATCTATATTTATTGTCTACGATTTAATTTAGGTATGATGTCACATGTAACAGATTAAAAAACCCACTATCTTCCTATTGTCAACTCTTTCGCTTCAAAGTAGTGTCGCTATTCCGTAGTACAACATTGCTAATAATGCTGGTTAGCTAAAACTCATTTACTATTACGGGTCATGTTGTACTGAGATAGGCAGACGACTGTGTCTTTCAAATTATTTCTATTCGTAAATAAGACTGTACATCGTTTACCATTGTCAGGTAATAAACAGGGACCTCGAGATTACGAAGTCATTTTGTGTACGATATCATTCTTATCTGAAGTAATTCCTGTGTAAATGTCATTGCCCTGACGTCATTCGTGCTTGGATGACCATAGATGGGATGACATTGTCCTGAGCATAGATGGGATGACATTGCCCTGAGCATAGATGGGATGATATTGCCCTGAACATAGATTATAAGGGACTGGATAACAGACTCGCGTTTTTCTCGCGATTACGTTCCGGAAAAACGAGTGGGAATACCGTAGAGCGTTTCCGGTTTAAACTTCGGATTATGACGGATACCGATACTAATTTGCAATGTTGATATTAAGTCAATGTTTATTGTAGAATCTATGTGTACACACTATTTTCTTATAATAACATCGCACAACAGCAGTTTCTAACCATGATCAAAACCATCTATGCTCTGGGTGGAAAAGAAATACGAACGCAACGCAATTATATATTAAGATTTTAACTTTTATGCACAACAATGGATGTTATGACAAAATAGGACATATAACAACCTACGCACGTCAATGTTGTTTGGGATTATTCATGAATGACACACATACACATATACAGTACTTGATAATACATTTACACTTACCAACAATGAACAAAAATATATCGATATAATATCTGAAATGAAAATGATTTTTACGAGTATACTGTACTCATTTACATTTAATCTTATTATATTATTATGACACACGTGATTAACGGGGAAACACCCAATGCCAGGAAGCCATTATATATAAATTAAATTACAATGCAATCAATTAATATTATATTTTTACAACGGGAATCTGAATAACTATAATAAACACATCATGTCAGTACACGGTGCAACCGGTAAGGGAGGACTCGGATATTCTCATGTAATATTGATAGCACAAGGTGCCCCGGATATTCTCATGTAATATTGATATTAAATCGTGTATTACAAAATTATAATAGCATGTAGGTCCCTATAAATATAATTGAATGTAGATAATGTGTATATCCATATTTTACCGGTAAGCTGCAATATGATACTGTTTCCATGTGATAATAATTCCACGTCATAAGTCGCATACGATGATACATACGATGATACATACGATGATACGAGTGTATAAAATAGCTTTAGAATAACATGTAATTGTTCAAAATAAATATATTACTTAATTCTCAAACTTTCAGGGCGTACACATCTGGGAAATATACTCAACAAAATATATATTAAGGGCCAGTTGACCGGCACATATTTTGTGTGGAATCTATCTACAAGCTTTTGGAGATGTTTTCACTTATGCAGTCACGACTCTGAAATAGGCCTACCCGAGATGAAAGTAAACACGATTGGAATTTGGACGCACATAATAGCCATTTCATTTCGAGTACACTAAACATATAGTAAAGTTCGTTTCAGAACTCTGTAGTATGGAGGTTTCTTAAATTGCCATTCTTTGGGAAACAAAATTCCGTTATACATGTACACATTTTACGGTTCTCGGTGTCATTTGACAAAACCTATCCACTTTCATCCTCTTAGACTAGTCTAGTTTTACCGAAACAGACCCAATTATTATTATTATTTTTATAACAGTAATTATGTGTTGGTCCATAACCTCACAACAGTCACATAACCTTTCATGAGGGGTGGTGTCCAATCTACAAGTAGTTCAGATTAAACTTAGTCCATCTCACTCATCGGGGACATTCACCCTGTCTGTTATATATTCTTGTCGTCCTCGTCGTTGTAAACATTTGTGTAGGAAAACCAACCTCGCATTCTACATCCACACATGCATCTGAGCAAGATTTCATCCACTGGTATTTGTAACAGGGTATTGTTTCTCGAAGTTCTCATATCCACTACGAAAGCATTGCGCCCGATCCCCATGTATTACATATAGCTACGAGTCGTTATGGTCTCGTAATATATAAACACACAGGACACGCACCGACGACATCGCATAGGACTGATTTCCCAGCTTCTTTCTGTAGTCTACGTTGCATGTTAAAAGGCAGGCAAGGGCATTCTTTAACTCTCTCTCTGTTCTGTAGGCAGCAATAGATGTTTCCTCAAAATGAGCAACATCTGTATCTATTCCAGCAGAGTACACCCATGGATAGCTGATACACGGTAGGATATACGAGTTAGGGCTGGTACCTAGGGGACAATACCATATTCATGTAAACTGACGTACATCGGCCCTGTGTTCAGGTTGCCGTTGCGGCTTGTCCGTCAATCTGGGATTTGAACTCGGACCCTTCAGAGTTGTGATCCAGACACACCTTCCATTTTTACACGAGCCCCGTTACTGCGGTTCCATTGAACAGAACATCCATACAAAATGACCACATTCACGAGCCAAGCCAGGCTTCGCTTTAACTTTTAAAGATGGATTCATAAGAGGGTGGCGGAGGCTTGTTTTGACCTTGTGGCCCCGGTGGTGGGGGCAGCGGTGCAGACGGAACCGCAACCGCGGCGTCCCCACCATCAACGGCTTGGTAGAACTCTCCCTGTGGCTGACCAGGGGCTCTCTGGTAGGGTATAGTCGGCTGCCCTGGACACGGATAAGGTTGTCCTATCATGGGATTTGACGGGGAGTTGGGATATGAATTTCCGGGGTATTCGCCATCAACACCGTATGTGGGAGAGGCCGGGTATGGCTCGGAGTCCGGTTGCATATATTTTTGAGACGGTGGGACTGTGTGCAGGACTACCCCGGCACTCGATCGAGATTGCTGATGCCTCCGTAGGTATTTAATTATAATGACAATAAAAACGAAAATCATGACTGTGGCAGCTAATATTCCAATTGTCAACGGTGCGTCGTTCCGTATCCCATCACTATCTGCAGAAAAAAAGAACAAGTATAACAATTACTATGCATGTATAAAACGAAATCAAATCACTCAACGTTTCATCACTAAATTTAATATTGACATCATCAGGAATTAGCTAAATCTTCTAAAGTCATCTTAATGGAAATATTATTAGACTACTAGTATTAGAGGTAGATGTAGCACTAGAGATGTAGCGCTAGAGGTGTAGCACTAGATGTGTAGCATTAGAGGTAAGTGTAGCACTAGAGGTATGTGTAGAACTAGAGATGTAGTGCTAGAGGTGTAACACTTGAGGTATAGCACTAGATGTGTAGGGCTAGAGGTGTAGGGCTAGAGGTGTAGGGCTAGAGGTGTAGCACTAGATGTGTAGCACTAGAGGTGTAATGCTAGAAATGTCAACTGCAATAACACAGAATACGTGTAAGACAAGAAGTTAACTACATAGAATTACCAGTGTCGCAATAGGTGGAACACCCTGGTTCACAAATGCCTCGACAACGGCAATGTCCGGACATCTGTTCACATTTGCCTTTGCTACACTGGCAGCGCTTGTCACATTGCGACCCATAGAAGCCATCCACACAGGCTGAACACCGTCGTGACAATTGGCTACATTGGCTGTCTAGACAGTTGGGGCTGCACGAGTCCTGACAGTTCCTGCCAAAATATCCCTCTCTGCATACAAAACACGAGTCAGAGTCGCCGATACACAAGCACTGCTCTGGACACTCTGTGAAGACAATAGTAACATGGAATATAATATTAATATGGAGCATTTATTAGTACTCAGGGGGTATTGCATCCTCGCACCCCAGGGGTTCCTGGTACTATGCAGCGAGTTCTGAGCGTAATAAAGTATCCCTGGTGTGAGAGGATACAATTAATTATGATCGAAGTACCACATGTATTTATAAGTACATGTACACACAGACACGCAGACACACACACACACACACACACACACACACACACACACACACGCACACGCACACACACACACACACACACCCACACACACACACACACACACACACACAGTTAAC
>JAUTBZ010129349.1:0-14437 GCA_032361785.1 Lepetodrilus galriftensis | reverse complement strand
CACACACACACACACACACACACACCCACACACACACACACACACACACACACAAACAAACACACGCTGATAATGTGAGACCTACCCAAGCAAATTGTAACAGCATATCCATATACATTTAGATAAAATCCAATCTAACAAAATGGATTATTTAACTCAATGTAAGCTACTTATATATACCTATCAGTATTAATTTACGGAACTACCATTGATACTGTTAACTATATCAAGCCTTACACATCTACAGAAATGTAACATTACAATACACTTTTTAGTTTCGTAAACTTCAACGTTATGTTTTAATTATACAAATGGGCTTACTGTAGTGACGTTTACTTACAATATTAATAACCTTACTATAATAACATACAGCTAGTTCAATACCGTTCAATAGTACGATTTTTAAAAACAAAAGTTACGTTATACAACGATTAACGATTATAATCTTTTAGATGCGAATGGCTTTTTTGGACCGTGACTTCGTTCGAGTAACGTTATTGCTTATATATAGTGCTTATATTATAACATTCAATACAGTATACGAATGCCATGCCGTATAGTATGCAGTGTTAGTATATTGCAAGGAATTTGTTTAACATTCAAGGAGTCGCTCCCTCTGACGGCGGCTACGTTCATGTCGGCGTCACTCCCCGGTTATTCCAGCCCAAGGGAGGCTATTGGCAATAATGCAGGGAATTGATAAGCATAGCCACTCACCGTTACCGTGCAAGTAGATACTAACAGGCTGCTTGGATGTGTTCGCTCGTAAATGATTATATTTCGATATACTTTAGGGTGCCCATAGCATACTTAACTTGAATGGATTTTAAGCCTGCTACAATAAAGGTACCCATTGTTATATGTATGGATTAACGTGTCGCCGGATGAAGTATGCTTGACGTTTTGTGACGTCAATGTGACGTTACAGAAGCTGATCACTTTAAAGTGAAAGGCGTACAAAACAACGTCATCAAGGTAGAATAACACTTTGTATCTGTGTCGGAAATTTACGTGTTATTATTAGGATACTTTAATATTCGAAATGTCAATTGAAAACATTATTAACTATAACATCAGATTATTATATTTTAAAAGTAATAATTTAATAGCCAAATCCTTTTATAAATTACTAGATCTCATGACATCGCCGCTCATAATATTTTATTTCAAATTAATTAAATTGAAATAGTATTCATTTAAAGAAAAAAGAGTTACGAATGGAAATATAGATGGTCGTAATTAATTTGGAATATTTTCGCTTAAACTTTGCAATATCAAAATGATATAATAATAAAAACAAACAACCCACTTCATGATATGTTTTCGTTCGTTGCTTAAGTGGGTATAGTGAGTTCTTAATAACCCCTAAAGCCGAGGACGATTGAAGTACATTGTCAGAGGAAAATCGATGATGCGGACATTTATAGTAATTTTTCGAGGCTTTTCTGCATTAGCAGGTGTTGAGGTAAATTGTTATTTGTAAGAGATGCAAATTCCCATACAACAAGGCTATATCCCTTGGAATTGTGGACAGAAGTGCCAAATTAGAACACCATAAACTCCCATTACGGAAGCGAGTATCTACGCTGATACTATATAACGTTGTAAATGTCATTTAGATAAACATTTAGATAAACATTTAGATAAACATTTAGATAGCACTAGTGGCACGAAGAAAGACTTGCATTGAAGGTATGCGATAGAAACTACTATTAGTTCCTATATTATTCTAACATTCAGTTAGCTGATTATACAAGCACCAATTAACAAAACACACACGACAGTCTTAATGTTCATACTCTATTTACTAGTACTCATAAATATACTACACTGCACTATCAGGCGCGTCATCCAAGAATATTGCAGATATTACACATAAATATGAAATTGCGTTTGTTTATTGGACATTGAAATCATAACTACAATAATTCAGATGATTTGTTGGTTGAGATACTACATAGAAAGCATTGCTAAAACACAAACATTCTGAAATAGTGTAGTTATATGTATGGTCTATGATCCCATAGTATATACATAATAAAATTCTGATTTCATTTAGGATAAAGTTGGCACATTAACTACAATGTACCATCATCATTAAAACGGGTGATTTACGTTGAAGAAAACCTAGCTATTATATTAAGTTAGTCTGTACTGAATAGTAAAGATCACATATATCAAAGAGTTTATTGATTATTATAAACACAGGCACAAGCAGTACCTAGTGCAGCCGAAGTTCCTATTTCACTGGAAGTGGTTTGGTTTAATCCCCGGTCTGTGTTCAAGGTAATTGAGCCTATGCAATTTACAAGTCCCATTCTGAATGTTCATGTTCGTTTGACTGTAATGTCGAAAAGACAAACAACATATTTCCGAGGACATTCCGCGAAATAGAAATGGTAATACATTACTAACGTTAATTCAGCTACTGTACAGAAGAACAAAACGGATTTTACAATTTCAAAGTTGAATTCCTAATCTATTAACATAGCATGCTTAATTGACATTATGTATTCTGCAATATCAGGCGGGGATGATTAATCTGTATATACACACGTGTACATAATGCACACGGTACTGACTTTCTATTGCAACACGTTACGCACACTTTATCAGCATTACATTCTACTAACGCAACATGTACCACGTAAAATTATATGTATTCGACTCTGATATTTCTCAATTACTCAATGTATGCAACATGATAGGGTTTTACTAATGTTGTGCACGTTTAGATTATCTACCCTGCTATTCTGAATGCGTAAATGTGTTTTATTATTGTTAATGTTAGTCATAAAAGAAGATACATGTTATACTCTAAACTATTTTCGAGGAACTGGCGCCTCAGCAGTAATGATGAATGACGCGTTTTGTTCGTGTTGGTTTTCACCTGTAGATACACTGGAACTAATTAGTCTACAGGTATTAATTATGCATGTATCAGGGCAGGAGGTGGGGGGAAACGTGCAAACAAGAAGAAATTACATGGTATTAATAACCGGACCGTACCGAAAATACACGCACGCCTTTACGCACGGCTTAAACACGTTGCTCTTTGACTGGAATGGTATTGCATCGCATTAAAACTTTAGTGTACCATCGCCGCTAAGTAATGTACAGAATGCTGTCCCTACGATTTGTAATATAAGACACCAATGATGAATTTAATTAAGGAAACAATGATTTTTACCTTAAAGAATGCGCATATTTTTTTTGTAGGTAACATACAGCATAATGTATTTTGTTTAAAGCAATATTTATTTGAAAACTTCCGGGGTTTTCGAATACTAGTAGTTCTAAAGTAAACACACAGCTTTGTAAGTAGCGAGCAGGTGACTGCAAGCACCTCATAATTATACCATACTTAATGTTTACTTGACCTTCGCGAACTGGGTGTCATTAAACTCACCCTAACGTAGATCGACAAAGGGACTTTTCGTCGACGTAAAAGTCATGAATATGCCAAGTTACTGTACATTACATAATACGATTCAGGTTTATGTCAATGAATACGGATCATATAAATCTGTGATCGTATGCCTATAAATACATATTATGTTGATCACCCCGGGAGACTTCACTCATGGGATACCTCGACAGAGATGGAAATGTTGGATATAAATTATGGATCGTTGCTGGAACGAACATCCTACTCTTAGATGTGTGTATCATAAGTAATTCAACGATTACACTGGAGGAATCAGCAGTACAGAGAGACGATCACGCAGGCTGAGAGAGTTAACACAATGTCACTGTGTGCCAGAATGGTGCTGTCTCAAGTAAATATTTATATTTCATACCCGGTAGGTGTGTGTCTGTGTGTGTATATATACACCGGTATGACGTATTACTGACCCAGTTATTGTCGGTCGGCGTCTATAAGTTATGTTGCTTTATCATGAATATGATATATCGAAACATCTAGTTACAAAATATGAGGAAACAAAAGATGAAGTTGGTAGAACGTGCATCAATTTCTAAAGAAACACAGACTGTTGAAGCAGGCGATCAATACTGATTACTAGGAAATTGTATTATTAATATATTAATAAATAATGAATTCGTACCCAATTGTGTGTTGTTTGATGTAAACAATGCATATTAATAATACGATATGTAAACATACATGCAGATGGTGTACATATATTTACAGTTGTCAAAAGAGCCAGGCATTTGCACTTTTCAAAACAGCTATATCTGCGCAATTGATTTTTAAACCTTTTACAAAGTTAGAAGCCTGTTAAAATATGTGAATGTTGACTTAATCCGACTGCTTTTCACAATCTAAGAAACCCTGGAGTTCATCGCCTGAAAGAAAAACCCACTTTCCATCCTGCCCCATTTTCTCCAGTGACGTCATTACCCTAGGTTATCTGTGTCATTTAATGTAGGGACAGAGTTTTGTGAATTGGTCAATTACCGTGAATAATTGACCGTGCGCTTTTGCAGTCAATGTTTAACCTGTGGGCCACCTACATATCGCTGAATGTCCTTCATGATGCTAGGACAGTACCATCATGAAGTGGTAGGACATTACGCGAAGACAGTACCATCATGAAGTGGTAGGACATTACGCGAAGACAGTACCATCATGAAGTGCGGGGACATTACGCGAAGACAGTACCATCATGAAATGCCAGGACATTACGCGAAGACAGTGTCATCATGAAGTGGTAGGACATTACGCGAAGACAGTACCATCATGAAGTGAGAGAACATGACGCGAAGACAACTTGTTGTCATGAAGTGCGAGAACATGACGCGAGGACAGTACCATAATGAAGAGCGTCATCCCTCGACTACGTCCGTTCCAATTTGATCATCTGGAAGTGAACCTTCTAGAAGCGGTTATTCACTGGTCATTTAGCCCCGTGTAACGGCAATTCACAGTAATCCCGTTTACTTCATCGGTCAGGCCCTTGGTCTTTGTTGTTCGGGAAGCAATGGATTGCACGCCTTAAGCCAAACGTGCGTAGCAACTGTCTGAAGGAGCGAAGTAATTAATGCCATGCAGGTGGCTAGCTTCACAAACGTATTTCCATTACCATTATTTTGCTTCTCTGGAATTTATTGAAGAAACTATGGGTTCTGTTGTCAATTGTCACCTCGACGTAACTTCCTGGGCTTCGTTCGGAGTTGTTTGCGTCCAGGAATTTGTGTTGCCTTAGATTTTTATGTAAACTTTAAAATGTCTCTCGAGTTATGTGAAGCATTGTTTGGTGAAACCACGAAGACGTACAACGTTCTTGGTCATACAATGCAAACCTCGACATCTTGATTTAGTTGCTAATGTTAATTTGATTCCTCGCCATAGCTCGCAAGTTCTTTAGCACGTCGAAATGTGTTCCTATTTCTATCCAAGTATTGGATTCTACTTAAGTTATTTTCGGTTTCCAACTGTGGTAGTTTAAAGAAACAATTGCACCCCCCCCCTCCCTACCACACCCACTGTTCCAGTCCAATTCTAGCCTTCAATACTATTCTACGGGAGTTGTCATCCTCCCCCAAACAATAAGCAAATAGTTTGTGTTTGAAATGTAATGCACAAGCATAGAATGCCTGTACGAAATATTACACGAATTCTTACATTCTCTACCAACAGGTCATGGTATTTCACATAGTCGCATCGATGTCCTGTAGTTTTTAGAATGTAATTGTGGTCATGTATCCATGCATGTGAATTAATCTTAGCGATCTTATTATAAAGTAATGTTGGTCCAACGTCCAATGGGGGTGGGAGGGGGGAAGATTGGTGTTGCTATAAATGCTACGACGTTGCTCATAGTTAATCTGAAAGGCTAACTGTACTAAGCGTACTCTTTGGCTCTTTAGTTTTAATTATTTGTACACTTTATCGGGTAACACTTATACGTGTCTAAAAGGCTTTGTTATTATTCTTGCTTCTACAGTATTTGTTGAAGACATTCAAATATAGATTTCTAGGAACACACGAATAGCACTTTTGAAGTATACAAAAACCTACGCATTACCATTGCATGAACAATTGGTGTAGACATCTCCTTTGTGCTTATTTGGAGTTTGGTCATTTCACCAATAATAGAATTATGGTTTTTTTCCGAAAGGGAAGATGTAATGTCGTCAGACATTGTTAGTACAAAGTAGTGGAAATCATCATGGGACAGATTGTGGAATTTATGCTGCACATATATATTAAATATAGATATACCTGGCATAGATTACCTGTAGTCATGCATATAAAATAACCTCACAGCGGACGTACATGATGCTGCTGAAAGAAGACGGATCTTGATTTATTAAAATGTTGTCTATAGCAAATCCCTATAGATAGTTAAACGACATTCTACTCGAAACACTGACAATAGCAGCGCTATTTAATGCCATTTCACGGTTGTAAAGAACCAATCACATTGTTTCAGAGGGTGGGTCCGTATTCACAATCACAAATGAAAGCAAATGTTTCCCGACGTCGAACTATCACGTTCCTGGTATCAATATTTGGGACTATCGATTACAGGTTGTTGTTATTGGAGGTGTATTTTATGTGTGTTTGCATCTGATGGTCTAAATAATGAATGTAATACCAGGCAGTAACTAACCTCACGCAAATCACGATCGCAAACACCTAGATGTGTGTGTATAGCTTGTTCGTGGAATACTGGGGAATTCATTATCAAGAATTGATGGTATTTGCGTACAGAGTATTATTTTTTTAAACATTAAGTCTTGGAAACCTATCAATTACATCAGGGAAGCATGCGTATTGATTTGGAGTTTTGTTTATTATTCTACAGAAGTTAGAAAGTTTGTATACTGGACAACTAGACAGTGCTAGTGGATGGATACCTCACAACAAAGGCACTAGTGTAGTAAATTAAAAGATAAATGACAAAGAATACGAAGGCACTCAAAAACTATTGGTGCCAATAAAGATGGCGACCTGTAACGACAGGCACGGACTTATGACCAATAGCCAAATCGTATTGTCGTCATAGCCATCAAGAAGGGTTCAGAACCAACGGCTGTCTACAGGAAGATAGCGACAGTCATTGTCGATATATTTCTACTTTATACTGTTTTTATTATTCCAACCCTGACAGAATATCCCTGCAAAGTTCACACTGGCGCGACTCATGCAATCAAAACAGCTTTCGGTATGACATCAATTATTGGTTCCAGGGGAGAACTCTGAGGAGTGTGTTCCATAACATATAGCTTGTCTTTGACACATGATGCTCTGCAAATGACTTTCGGCGCTATGAACACACGAGCATGTGGACAGAATCTACTAATTGGACGAACAGTTATAGCTTAAGGCGGCATAAGCAAACGTTAATATTTGCCCCATCGTTCCAAATCCCTCAATTGGGTATTAACTACACCAGGAGACTTGTCTTTGATCTATTTTCTCTTTAGCAAACAAATATTAGGTATGAAGCTTTTGTCATGTGAATAGAGCATCTTAACGTAAGTTCGTTCTCCGCGTCAATGAATCGATTCAGAATGCGTTTTGGATACCTTACGTTGACTGGGGTTCCATATTTGGCTATTCATCATTTTGTATTTCAAATGTGTATATATTGGCATATAGCATGTATCTTTATGTTTACGACAAACCTAGTTTTAAATAAATCCTGGTTTGCTAATATTCGCTACTATAATAGGAAACCCGCTTGTAGCGTTGTCTGACTGACCCACCATGAGGATTCGACTCAATCCTAAAGACTTCGCGACATCTCGGTTGGAGACATCTGCGGATGTTGCTCGGTCGCGAATGCATTCGACTGTTACGGATCCTCGTGTTCAGGGTATACAGAGAGTGAATGCCACTGGCAATGTAAGGAGTTTGCGTCTATGGAGGAGTGGATAGCAGCATATCACCTTACAGACAGATACCTGTCAGTAATAACTAATAAGCAGCGTAGCGTGCTTGCAACAAGCAACCAGTCTATGCTTTTATTAATCCTCTTATTTCATTGTCTATTTTGGACGAGATTTCCGTTAGATCTTTCGTTTTTGGAGGGCACTGGAAACGAACCAATATTACATGTTTTTATTAGATTAGTTTTAAGGTAATTATTCATGACATGTCCCTTAGTAGCACAGCGAGGTGTGAGATAAAATGTATAGTTTCCTGGTCTAGATATGGAGCATCCACTCTGCAGTCTCTTGGCTGGGCAGTAGTTTCTGGATTCCTTAACGAAATTGTGCGAGAGAGGGATATAGAGATAAAGAGAGCGCGCGCGCGCGAGAGAGAGAGAACAAAAAGATAGAAAAGGACACACACTGAGAGAGACAGGGAGATACAGAGGAGAGAGTGAGAGGAGAGAGAGATTATATTGTTCCTCCGATGAGAGAGAGAGAGATTATTTATTTCCTCCTTTGTTTCATTCCTCACTTTGCTGTTCGTAACAGACACATAAATGTGAAACATGTTGCAGAATTTCTGCGCCTGTATAGTAATAGTTGAGAAGAGTTAAATATGTTGGTTATAATGATTGAAGTTTAAAGATACTTCATCGTCATGTTTTCCTCCCGTCACCTTTCCGCACTTCTAGAGACCATTACTCTCTGTCTCTCTCTCTCTCTCTCTCTCTCTCTCTCTCTCTCTCTCTCTCGCTGTCTCTCTCGCTCCTCTCTCTCTCTCTCTCCACACGTGTTAATATATACAATTCCAGCTTTACTGAGTTAACTAGATTAGTTTCAGACAGTCCCGGTTGCCTCTTCATCACTATCTCTAGACAATGGTTGTCTCGATGACATTAGGCTGAAGCATGACATTACGCTGTAGCATGACATTACGCTGTAGCATGACATTAGGGCTGAAGCATGACATTACGCTGTAGCATGACATTAGGGCTGAAGCATGACATTACGCTGTAGCATGACATTACGCTGTAGCATGACATTGGCGCAGGATTTAACTGATACCCACAGCTATCACCCACAAGCTAACTTCCGACATTTTCGGAAAAGGAAAACCATCTTTGTCATGGGACTTCATGAGATCTCTATATAATCACACCTCAATCTCTACAGCAAAGTTTATAGTCTCCCGTTGTCCCTCAAGGGTGAGGATTGAACCGTGTAAGGATCCGTCCCATCTGATTGCGTCTCCATTTCATCATCTTAACGCAAGTAAATCGATAGCTCCACCCATAGCCAGCATCAAAGCGCTTCCAATAAGCCAGAAAATAATCATGATAGTTTCATATATCCATATAATTAATGTACGCATACAATCGTAATGATCCAAGCTTCATAGTACTCTTAAACTTCTAATCCCATTGGAGACGGACATTCGGTAAGAGAATGGTGGTGTTACTAGGCTGGTGTACATAGGCTTTCACTACAGGACCCAGCATGTATAGAGTTGTATGGTATATCTACAGAGATATTGTGGTACTACAAACTACACATTTCCTGTAGAACTAGCCTATCCTTGGTAGATATCAAGTTTCGCTTTCGATCATTTCCTTATATATATATATGACAACCATTCATGCTAGTCCTTGTTAAATACATACTTTCCTTTCAAAGTTGACCTACTGTATATGCCGTCATAATGGTTGAACACTACATTTCATCCCCAGCAAGAAGTACGGAACCCATTGTTCACGAAGTGGTTCCAGACTAAGTACCAAGGATAATGGACATATAAATGTCCCCCCGTAACAACTATACGCTGTACTAGACATAGTGTTTTCATGGAGGTGTCGCCTCTTGCATCAACCCAGGCTACGTCGTAGTGTACCCGGGAGACAGTGTTTCAGGATTCAGGCGTTTTAACGGACATTTTATACCCATACCAATACCTGTTACGTTGTAACGCGTCCGAGTATCCCCATAGGGCCAATTGGAAGACGAGTGTCGAGTGGAAATCAATGGGAACGTAATATATGAACCGTTTACCTGTGCCAATTTACTCATGTTTTTCTTGTCGCAATTTTGTTTGAGGGTTAGAAATACGTCTGCCAAACGCATTATTGTTATAAAGAAAAATCGATACATACTTTTTTTTATCATTGATGTGTTTTTCTTTATTTTATAGCTAAACAATTACCATAACGTCTATGATAGTTAGCGATAACATTTCTATACGATTCCAAATCACGACATATCTGAAAGAATAACAAAGTGGGTCGTACATTATGCAATTTGCACGGGCGCAGTAGACCTATTCGATAAGGAAATGAGTTAATGTAATACCAGTTCTATGTAGTAAAAACCCTGTCCACTAAGGACATTTAACTACACAATATCCCAACAATGTCGCGACGAGACTGAAGTAAACGCAATTCCCAAACCATTCAACCTGATGAAGAACCAGACTAGAAACTTAAACAGGAGCATCAGAATTTATTTTTAATTAAGTAATCGTCATTGGCCACAGGATCGGTTTCAGGAATAGAAGCGATACCATCTTACAATCTGTTTACGTCACATCCAAGCACAAACAAACAAACCTCCCACACTCCAAATCAAGCAAGATGACATAGCACAAGCGCGCACCCACACACGCGGAAGAGAACCATACACCTCCCATTTGCCATTAAGGTACGGATAGTGGTGTTGCTTGATTCACGACCTCCCGCATCAACGGTGACTATCAATGGATGAGTCTGCTATAGATGAGTGGCATTGCGTCTTGGTCCAGTGGGGGAGTTAATCACTCTTAGCCAGACGGACTGTGCTTGAGTTTCGCACATGGCTGACGACTCGTACCAAATGTCTGCTTGACTAAGAAATTCCATTAGCCTTGTGGTAGTGGAGGTTACCCCCAAGAAACCCTTAGGAATAGCGGAACGACTATTCAATCATTTCGGTCTCCAGTTTTTGAAAACATAAAGGACATCAGCTTTCTCTGTATTCCTGCTGGCATACTGCGGTTATCTCGCTTCACAGAATTATCGTAGCGTTACCAGAGTTGTAACTCATATACGTGCCTTGTCCTGCAATTTACGACCCCTGCAGCGCTACAATCGTCCTATGGAACATATGACTCTGGAATGAGTTCCACGAAACGTTCGTACCGGAAGTCCGGACGTAAATGAAGTTCTTTCTCACGCCCCCCCTCTCTCTCATTCTTTCATCTCTTCTCTCCTCTCTCTCTCTCTTCCTCTCACACCTCTCCCCTCCCACCTTCCCCCTCTCTATCTCTCAATCTCTCTCTCTCCCCATATTTATCTACCTTAGTTACCAAGGCAAGGAATACATCATGATGTATGCCAAGACTACGGTGGCAGCGCCCCCCCTTTCAGAACTATAGAGCTAGAGTCGTCTCCATGAGCTCTTAATGGTACTCTCGAGTGTGAGAACGTTCTTACGTCAAAAGTTAAGTCGTTCTAAAAACTATTTCCAAATAACCTTTAGGTTCTTAAAAAAAATAACATGTTCACCTACCTATTCGAATATATGTTCTAAGATGCTTTATTTAATACGTACAGGGGAATCCACATCTTCGGATACCGCATAGAGCTTTTAAGAGCAGTACTCATGGTCTCTTCCATGGCTATTGTTTTCTCCAATGCTCTTTTAAAATACCGTCTAATCTACCTATGTCGCATCTCGAACGTGTTTCTCTTCTGAAAGCGTTTTGAGCAAGGACAAAACATATAAATATGATAATATTATATATAGTCTCCAGTGGCAGCAACCTATCACATGGACTATGACGTTATGGCTACAAGCAATTGCGATTGCTCTTGGATTTATTGCAGTTTACGTGTGATATCGTGATGGTCTCTGAGAGTGGATGTCCTGTTCAGATAACGCATCCCCGAGACTCGGCGGCACCCTGCAGTGTTATGACATAATGATGACTGCAGCACTGTCTCCAGTCTCTGCCCCAAGTGTTCCACAGCCTCATTTGATCATCATATTAATTGACACGAACACCTTGTGCATGGCGTTATTGGCATACAAATTGCAGTATGACGTTGGCCGCCCGAGCGTCGGAGCTTATAACATGTATTGTGTGTCTTTTTCATTCTGTTTGTTTTCGTGTTGTGGGACAGAGGGTGTTTTGGTGAAGATCTTGTTTGATGGTGTTGGCGTATATTCGTGTTAGCTCATGTCTCTAAGCGAGAGTTCGGTTTTAGTTTATTAAGCATTTTTTTTGCCTTTGTTCTGTGTTGATCTCTCGGCGATATGCAAATGATGAAAGAGGGAACTAAGGATGAATTGGAAATGATGCATTAGTGATTAATTTGATAAGAATCATGTTTATCAAATATCCGGAAAGCATAAATATTTAATAACTAAAATATTTTAAATATATATATATTTCAAATATTTTAGTTATTAAATATGTATATGCATGTACGTAAGTTATTTGAATACATCATCTCTCTGTTAGGTTATAAGGTACCACTTATTTAAGAAAAGAAAGTTGCCTTCATTACCATTATGAGTCCAGAGACATTTACTGGTTGATCCATGAGCATACATTTTGACACCATTTAAACAGAAATACGTCGACCATTTCTCAGTGTTTATTACTTTCTTTTTAAAGAGTAAGAAACATGTCGTGAAATCAATTTGATATTTTTCATCGAAACTTACCTTTACTTGATGCTATTGTTTTGGAATGAAAGCTATACATCTAACATAATATATGCTGCATGAAAATATCACCATACCGCTCAACTGCTCTTGTGCACGATTCACGCGCGCAGTGTCAATGGCATGGGAAACAAAACACATTTGACCAATATTTTGAGGTCGGTCATGACAGCTCATGAAGAGTTGTTCAAAGAGCTGAGTGCTCATACTGGAAATATCATCATGCCCGTAAGCTGCTGATTCATCATGCTGGCACATTGACGTTTACTAGTAAGCGTCATCTGCAACAGACAGAAATGATTATCGTCTCCACGGTTTGATATGGAGCTACAGCAGAGTAAATAGCCGATTAGGTCACGTCGGAAGTTGACGTAAAGTGTCATGCGGGGGGAAAATATACGATTATGTTGTCAATATATTTACACACCGTGCCATATACAAATTGCATACACCATAGGATTCCTTTTGTTTCTATTGATTTATGGACGTCGTGTGATATGTGTGTTTAAGTAATATTTGATTGTATTTTGAAATATGATGAGTGGATATCCATTCTGATGTTCAGTAAAAAGTTACAGTTTATTTTTATACTTTAATGTATGTATCTTTTATTAGTAGCTTAATATGATTATATGTATGTCCACATATTACATTATATTAACTAATTAATTTATAATCTCAGAATCATGCTACGATTCCTTATGTTATATGAATTACGTATACACTTTATTGTGGAATGCCATCATTTCAAGTTATACCGAAATAGATACTCGGTACAACTTTATGAATGAACTGAAATACTAGTATTGATGTAATAATGTTGCCAAATAAATGTCCTATGTTTAGTCAAAGATAGCTTGTCATGATGTACACAGAACACTTCTCAGTGCAATGGTGTAAGTTTTTTCCAGGAAGATTTTCTCGTTGACAAAGTAATTCCATTATCCAGTTGGTGGCCCCATTCAGCGTGAGAGTATCTTCTATCGTAACTTAATTTTAAAAATACATTTAACAGCTAGCATTAGCTATTAAATTGGAGTTTTGTTTTAACCTTGGAAACCTGCCAAAATGTGTTATGCGCATTCGTAACTCCCGGTATAATTTCAATTCGAATCTGTAGCATTAAATAAGTATGAGGAATAGTAGACATGACTTAACATATAAATTCTTGTAACAAACTAACTAACCTCTAATGGTGGCTGTCGGGGGTTGTATGAAGTTTACTAGAGATTTTTTAAATTTTGCTTTCCTGAAATAACAAATAATTTTAACGTTTAAAAAAAAGTAATTATGTTAGGTGCAGCTGTACTCAACAGGATCAATACAGAATGACCTGGGGGCCTTTTCTGGAAACGTTCTTATGAACCTCTTAGCCATAACCAGTTCGTAGCCATATCGTTAAGATTATCGTACGACCGTAAGCACGTTTCGAGAATAGACCCCCCGATCTCCAATTTCGTAACAAATATCTGAAAATCAGTGACTGACATTCCCAAATACTAGTACATTCCTTCAATGCTAAAGATAATACTATACCGTAGACCTACTGTACGTATTCGTGCCACTAATTAAAAATAATTGTGCATGTATGACCACCCGTGCCAACTGCGTATTGTTAGCGCATTGTCATGGTCGTGCCCTCGACTAATTAACACTCACATTGGACGCATATTTGTACCCGTAGTCCTTGCTCGGACAATGTATCTCTGAAGATAAATAATTCAATTTTAATCCATTTGTATGTACTGTCTCATCTACAGAAGATTATCTTGGTTAGTTTGGACACATGAACATATAATATGAAGTGCATATGCACTCAGAACATTAGTTTGTGCGGAGGCTGATGAGGAAAGGGGCGGGCATGGGATTGAGAGAGAGAGAGCGAGAGAGAGAG
>JAUTBZ010129348.1:2518-31171 GCA_032361785.1 Lepetodrilus galriftensis | reverse complement strand
CCTTACAGGAAATGGTGAAAGGTAAGTCCGGGAAAAAACATGAATTGAGCCCTCGTCGGACGCATTAGATTCATAACGCATATATGTCTAAAATCGGGAGGGCGCATTAGATTAGTAACGCATTCGTTTCGTGATTTACAGTATGTCAAGTGAATGTACTTTGCAGTTATAGCTAAGAACTAGTCCAAAACAACAACATACACATGTCTTTAATGGTATTGTGTAGCCATTACAATTATTTTCATAGTACTGAAGTCAACACTGTTTGTGGCTGGTTCATAAGTAGCTGACGTGAGTATGACTTATATTGCTTTTAATATTAGTCATGTACTTTAACAATAGGCTAAAAGGAAACAATTATAATATTTATATAATTAGACGGACCATTTTATTCAACTGACGTGCTCAGATTAAATGATCATCAGATGTCTTCATTCACTAACTGTAAAATTTTGAAATTAACCTAAAAACCATAAAACAAAGAAATTACATTATTCCGGTTCATGACTTGATTTCAAAATGTATTTAATTTCTCAATTCGGAGTAATTAATCGTGAAACAAAGAAAGCTGGCTTTCGGGAATAATTGAAACTACAATATTTACTTTATAAACTACTCTTGTCCGAGTGTCAATGTTTATTTCTACAAGCTCTACTTATGTTATCGGCAAACGTCCCTTCAGTATTCCTCTCTCGCAGACTCGAACTCACTTGGTATTCTCTTCCGTTAACAGACAAATAAGAAGGTCTGTTCAGCGACTATTGATTTCCGAAGAATGGCGAGATTTAGAGCAAATAAATAAACGGGAGCTGTTGTTACAAGAAGAGGAATAGGTCCCTGAAGAAAACATGATCAATTCAGAATGTCGCCCACATTCAAATGCTTCTCCAGTAAACGTCCTGTAACGTCTTCGTCATGCCGTATTTAACACCGTCGTTCCAGAACCATGAGAAGCCATGATTACAATACGAATACATGCATATGCTTTCGTATACGAATAAATATGATTTAGTGGCAAGATCATATTTGCATGCATTAGCTATTACATATACACTTTTCGTCTCTCTCTCTCTCTCTCTCTCTCTCTCTCTCTCTCTCTCTCTCTCTCTCTCTCTCTCTCTCTCTCTGTATAACTATAGGGGTCAATGGTTTATATACTAAAGCGTCGAAAACGTATTTCTTAATTATACATAGTTTTATTTTAATGGAAATAGAAATCATAATACCTATTCTGGGAAAGTTACTTGGACATTCCCCTCCACATAACCCCGTTAGTGATCTATAACCCATGCAAAGATAATAGTTCCACTTTAATATGACGAGCATGCAGGAAAGACAAATGTTTCAGTTTTTTCTACATCCGACAGTAACAATCATTCTCAAAGATCGATCGTTTGTACTGATAAATTTTGGCATCATCCAATTCAAATATATTGAACTCGCACGTATTTATTTCACCTTTCAATGTAAAAGAAATATATAGTAACGGTTATGTGATGATTGAATATGTTTGCTTTGACATTAAAATATGTAAAGATTGGGCAGACATATTGTTCACTGAATATGATGCATCTTTAAGATGTGTATCACTATAGAAAGTGATATGTCATTGTCATATACCGTGAACGTTCATTTTTGCGTAATATTTATCAATCCAATCGATAAAAGAAAATGTACTGTATAGTTCATTCAAGATAGGATGTTACATAACCGTTTGGAGATATAGCACTACCAAAAAAAAAGAGAATTAATTACATAGGGCAGAATTAGATCTAATTAATATATAACTCCAGTATGGATAAATATGTCTTTTAAGGTGTTGTTGAGCCTTCTTTTATGTATACATGTATATATAAAAGACAAGTAGCCTAATGATTCCCTATATATGACTGATTGTAAGTTTTCAAGTATGGAGGCATAACGGTACAGATAGTGTTTTCTAATTTAAAATGTTTTATTTTAATTTTAATTATCATAAATATAATCGTGATGAATGTGTTACTCATAATAAAGTTCTTATTTGAAAACGAGAAATAAAAATTCGAAAAAAAAAAAGACATTTTTTTTTTTTTAAATATGGAAGCAATACTTATGTAATAATTCTACTTGAAAGCTTGCTGTAGATGTAAATCGTTAGATATTGGTCATTAACTGTACCTATAACTGTAACTGTAACAGTTGGTAATGTTGGTATGACACAATATATATGTGAAGCTTGTATAAAATCACCTCAAAGAAAGTACCAGTGAACGGTAAGATCTATCAGGAGATGAGCACAGATAAAGAGAGACAGGGGGAGAGAGGGGAGGGGGAGAAAGAGAGGGGGGAGAGAGAGGGTATAGGAAGATATAGAGGGAGAGAGAGATAGAGAAGGAGAGAGAGAGAGAGAGAGAGAGAGAGAGAGAGAGAGAGAAGTATATACTACAATTAGGTAAATTGTATAATCGAAACTTTCTTTCTAAGTGTGCAATGCTGTTTAACAAAATCTTCAACGTAATTGTCGACAAACATGTTTTCGTTGATCATCGCGTTAATACCATTGTTTGCTGTATAACATTAAATTGGATTTTATTTAACAGGTTGGGCCTGTAGATTCGATCAGTACCTCTAATGAATGTCAAACAGACATGTATCACTTTAACACTCGTTTTAATGTTTAGCAAATACGTAACTTTGCTCATGCAGATATGAGTACGGTTTATATCAATATACATGACACGTAATATAGAACAACCCTTATTATTTGAATATTTGAGTATTTATATTTTAACACGAAACTGACTGTTATGTAGATCAACTATTGTGTTGTCAAATAACACAATAATATAAAGGCACGGTCATATAGAGAACGATATAACGATATTTAGAAAAAAAACTTTATCGCTATAAGTGCAAAATGATGTACGCGATCACACTTGAACCATAACGCTTTACGAGATTTTGTTCTGCACGTTCGGAATTCGTTGGAGATGATTCGGCGAGCGATTGTTTTCCTGATCAACGAAACGTTTGTTTTATTAAATTTTTATTTATTTTCTTTGGCTGGCCAATCAACGCGCACCATTTAAAGTGCGGCATGTCCTTCGTATCTCATACTCATCTCCATACCACATCAATTATGTGTTGCTTGGTGGTTTAAAGCCACTTTTAAGATTGTTTTACTCACATCATGGCTTGCATGATTGCATATGTATACTGCTTGTGTACTAATTTGGATTTCCACCAGTATTTATAGTGCACTAGCTCACTGAAATATAATGCCGCAATGGATACCACACTCAGAGACGACCAGTCCTTGCGTTACCACTTTAATGCTAGTCGCCAAGCAGGGGAACAACAACTACCATCTTGTTAACGTCTTTTGATATGACGAGACCGGGGATCGAACCCGCGACCTTCCGCACTCCGGGCCGACGCTTTAGCCATTACGGAAAATTCTAGGATCATACTACTTGAAGACATGGACAGCTGATGATAGCGGCTGGTGTATTTTTTTCCTTGTATAATTTCTTTATTTTGGTATTTTATTATTTACTTTGACGCGCCTTCACAATTATTAGAGGTTGTAGATTCATTTGTACCTCCAATATACAATAAACGCAATATGGGGACAGAGTTGCATTTTCACCAATGTTCGAATATCGTGCGCTCCTCACTGATGAAACACTTCACGTAATCGAGGTCATTATATCAAAGGTCAAATGTCAGTAAGGAAGGTCAATAAGAGCCTTTACCGATCTTTCCATCGAGATTTATTTAAGGAAATCACCGTAAACTGATATTTCGGTTCTTGGGGTGAATTCGCGTGAATTATGATGCATCCGTTTACACCAGCGTTCATCTATTTCCATCAAATACAATATTTCCATCCCAAACTGGCAACGACTACAATTGAGATCGAGCCACTAGTAGTTTCCCCCTTCAAAAGATGTGATTTATCTTCAGCTTACCCTATAAAAACTCTGGAATAGAATAACGATGGTCTGTGGCCATGACGAATCCACCACGAATGTAAGCCTATATAACACAGATTCCTTTATAAGCATATCTTACGATCTATGTCCATTTCATTGCGACTTCGTGGCATGGTCTATTTCACGAGTCAAAGGTGACAGACATGCTATCTACACAACGTGGTGCTCCAATGTCAACATACATCGATTTCAAATGAAAGAAACATTAAATCCCCGGATGCTTATATTTAGCGGTCTTCAGTGTGACTCGCACGAAATATCCCGGTCCTACAGGAAGTGGATTATAGCCGGCCTGTCAATCAAGGGAAGGTGTAGATTTCTCATCTGGCGCGACCTGTCTCTATTTCCAGTTAGATTGCTCTGTGATATATCTCAGAGGTCAAAGGACACAGACACACCATTACAAGAAATATTGCTCCGTGTAATCAAACGGTCTGATGCCAAGATGAAATATCTTTATCCCAGGTAACACGGATTTTTATGTGAATATTCTCCAACATTCAATAAGTCTGAATGAGGTTTTTTCCCCAAATCACGTCCTTGTTATTGCATTTATCATTTGTTTCGCTTTTTATTAAGTTGGAATTTATAACCAAAAAATACATCACGTTTATTATTCTATTTTTTTTTATGGCATATTTGAAAAGTAGCGTGGCAAACAGATTGTTTCATCAGACAATTCTCACAACTTTAGCAAAATATAAAATAATATAGATTTGAATTAGATACGACAGCTCGCTTAGTAGGGCGTTTAATAGTGGTAGAGATAGGTTAACGTTTGTATTTATAAGTATACCCACATAGAGAGAAGGGGGAGCGAGATGAATCAGTGACGGAAGTAGAGAGAGAGAGAGAGAGAGAGAGAGGGAGAAAGAGAGAGAGAGAGAGAGAGGGGAGGAAGAGATATGAAGAAGAAGATTAACGATGTATTCATGGTAAGGTATATGCAACATCTGCATTCTCACAGTGTCGTTGTCATTCTTGGTTTGGTGGTCCTATTAAGAGATTGAAAGAATGCTAGTGAGAAACAGAATAGACATAACTAGAATAGTGAGAAAGACGAACAGGAAGACAGAAGAAAGAGAGAGATAGAGGAAGATAAGAAAGAAATGATGCTAGAAAGAAATAGAATAGACAGAACTAGAATAGAAAAAGCTCTAGACAGACAGAGAGACAGAATAGAAATAAAGCGAGTAAGAATACTCTAGTACGTGCTGTACGTCGTGTCGTGTCTGGTGTCACTCTGCGCCACACAGTTCAGGATTCCCTCCAGACCTACCTTTGTTTCCATACATATACAGCAGGCATTCTGTGTTTGGCAGACTCTAAACTGGGACATTGCCAATTGTAGGCCTACTCTTCCAGTAAATATTCAATACACGTATCTATAAATAACACGTTATAGTATTATATCAACAAGATGACTTCACTAAATCATGTGCTCATGGTTGAACCACACTACGAGAAGACATTTTTAGAGAGGTTTCGCAACACTACGGTTACCATTATTACGAATACGGTTCGGTAATTAGTTTGTGCGTAGTATGTGACGTCAGATACTCGCCCGACGTGTAGTTTCCCGTTTCACGTGTAGGGATCCTGGACGGTCAAAAACTGGAAACTACACGTCTGGCGAGTCTCTGACTTCACATACTAATTACAACCGTATCCTTAATCGTAACCGTATTGTTGCGAAACTTCTCTAATGTATCGACTTTGCACTAGGCCTATCTTATTAGGTGGATGAGGGTCGGGGATATTGCATTGAATTAGCATAGTCTTATACAGAGGTTGTTAAACGAGTATAGCTGATATATTTTTACTTCGCAAAGTTTTATATGCGTCTAACCATAACCCTATCAGTATATGCTTCTTGTGATGACGTCTTTCGACAAAGGATGGTTAACAACCCAAATGTCCGTTCTTACGTGTTGATCCGTAAAAGGTCGTAACATGGATGACGTTTTAAAATAAAAATCATTCATATTTCTATGCTAACCAGACGGTTATTGCATCGTTATCAGTTATCAGGGACCGGCTGTAATAAATGTGCAAATAGATTTTACGTTATTAACGCGGGAACCATTACGCCCGCCATTTCAGAACATTAAGCATGTTAGGGAAACAACCTCGTGTGTTCTCGCTGATTCGCGCGTTAAAAGTCATGCGCATCGATTTCACGCCGGTGTGGTCTACGATGTTGTTTTGATTGACAGATGATTGACAACAATAAACAGTCGACGGGACATTAGTGATCACATTTACTGATGTTTGCAGACCGTCTATGTACAAGCCTACTCAACGACACTGTTTTCTTTCGCCGTATGACTTCTGTTAGCGAATCTGTGTCGTTTTAATGTCAATATCGACCGATTTGTGATATGGACCCTAAGTCTTTTATATGTCACTGTTAGAGTCGTATGAAGCTTTAAATAATTCAACCATCCTGCCGTCGTCTCGATCGATGAAGAATGGCCGGGTTCTCGTATTTTCACGTCGAAACTTTTCTACTCCAGACCAACACGCTATTGCAGTAATGGATGCCGGGTGACTTCCGGTTGAGTAAAGTGCCGTGAGACGACAAGAAAGATGGAACACATCGTGAGAGGGCAGAGAGATCGTTCTCTTGAACAAGGCGGTAGGATTATAGAAGGTTCAGATAAAGTCAGACTAGTAACCCTGAGCAGCACTATATATAAAAGCCAGCGGGTAAAAACACGACGAAAGTGTTGACGAAATTTATAGAGATAGAAAAAAAATGTTAACTAAATCCCTGACGTCTATGCGAAAGACGAATGAATCCGTAAATATCAATAACTTTGAAATTTATAGAGATGAAAATTTTAACTAGACTCTAGATGTCTGTGCGAAAGATGAAAGAAACCGTACTATTATATATAACTTGAGTAATAACATAAGATAGCACAGCCAACACATGAGAGAAGGAAATAACGAACCAGAATGAAAAATGGTATCTGAACAATATGACGAATACAATGCACAGAAGAAGCAGGGATATTATTAAGATTACTCCGACTTTATGAAGACGATAACAACAATAATAGGAAAGAACTGTTTTAAACAAACAATATTGTATTCGCAAGTGAGTATTTAAATTCAATTCCCAAACAGTGTTTCATTCATTGCTGATGGTTGGGAATGAACATGTTCAAATATTGATTGAGAAAGATTATTAAAAGTACAAATTTTACGAATTGACAACTTATTGTATCTTTTTCGCGAGGATGGATTTACAAAATCTTCAGTTTATTAGAAGAAAATAAATCGATCCATTTTCTGTTGAATCGTCAGGGGATATTGCATATTGATGTTCATATTACATTGATACATTCCTACATACGAATAAATGCCTTGCTATTAATCGCTTAAACAGTCTCCTATCTTATTCGTACAGTTCTATAATTAAGAATTATAACTGAAAAGCCTGTCCCTTTAAATGTTTGATAGCGGTAAAGCCCCCATAACCTTCCATATATACAGTTTCTCTTAATATAATAAAATGATGTCAGAGTTAAGTTCTCGTTCTATCTAACTTGACCATTAAAACCTGGACGAGCTAGTGATATATATGGCATTACATGGGCTTCGTGCTATAAAATGGCATTGACATATCGACAAAATTTTATTTTGACACTGCAAATAATGTTTTAGCAACACACCGGAGCCTCCAGTTCATTCTTGGCGTCTTGGTTTCCTCACGTGCCTATTGAATGGCAGCGTTTTGAAACGACACCGAGTGAGGAATTCATCACAACACAGACGGCTTCATTGTATTTCTCTGCACGCGATGCTATTACATTCAAACAGATACAACCTGATGGCTAACTGCATCCACATACCTAAATTGAAGCGCAAGCAAAGTCCAGCTAACCTTGGAACATTGCTTTTTTTCCGCCATGCTGATTGCGTTTTAATTATCATCATCTAGGACATTGTTTCCAATTACCATCATCTAGGACATTGTTCCCAATCCCATTCTAGTAATTGTCTCCCGGACTGACCCAAGCCAAATTGGCCATTTCCTATCAGAAAGTGAAAACCGCCACAATAATGTGTCGCGAGATGCTATCCATTGTCCCCTAATTCAGTCTGTAAATAAATGTCGACACGGAAAATGGCAAAACGTGTTTTATGTGGCATCGGTGGCTTCGCGATTAACGGACTCCTGATGGTGGTTGGAACGTACAAATATATACGCTTCTCTCACAGAGAATGCCCAGAAATCAATTCCCCCCACTACCAATCTTGCAGATATCAGCCGTTTTTCCCAGATAAATATCAGCAGAAACGACCGTAATATTGATTCCAAACAAAACAAACCACATATTTCGCGCAAAAAGATGCGAAAAATTTAATATAATTATTCCATTCTTGTGTTATTATGTGATTCATTTCGGACACTCTCAATTTGAAAGAGGAAAAAAATCTCTTCCAATAATTGAGTTTCCAAGAGTGTTTTTTTTTTTTGAAGAAGCGTTGGCGAAGTTGGATCTACGTATACATAGCGACGCTCTTCTCCTTCTGTACATCACTACGTCAATTGTATATCGACTTCTTGGTTATATCAACTCCAAACTGTTCTTTTCCGTTCGATCTCTCGATCGCTCTCTCTACTCGTGTAACAATTAAGGGCGTTGTTTGAACACTTCTTCAGTTTGATGGTAATTATTCCAGGCTATTCTTTAGACGCGCAGGTTGGCCTCTGGCTGTACAGATAGGTTTCCCTCAACTTGTTGGCTTTGAAAGTGGAGTCATCAATCTCAGCTTGTAGATTTAAGCTCGTTTCCACGTAGTGTTGTAAGCTTATTTTCAGCTCAAGTTGTCGTCTTGTTCCTTGTCGATACCACTTGCCGGTGACTAGTGATGTTCTTATGGGATGTTCTTACGTACGTGTGTATAGGCTACTACATGTAGATACAACTTTACCGGTCACTATGATACCAATGGTGACAGATAATTAAATTAGGATGATGATAAAGACGAATAAAAATATGGAGAAAATAAACACTGGATTAAATTGTAATCTTATTATATTTTAATTATTGGATTGAGCAAATATCTTGAATTTGAACATGTATTCAAATTCAAGATATTTGCTCAATCCCACGATTAAAATTTTAATATTATTGTGGCTTTCTCGAGATTTGCCTTCACACATAGGCCTAACACAGTTACGAGTCGGATGGAAATGAAATATGACAACTGTGTACATGTATATATAGTGTAGTCTCAACATTAAAAATTACTGGAATGTCATCCAGAAAAGGGTATGAATAATCGGGATCGAATATTCCAGTCTGAAAACAATCGAGATGTCAAATTATAATAATTTTCAAATTTAAACCAGACGCATTGCAACACTGGCACAGACGATGGCATATGGAAAATAAAGGAAAGCATCCCGCATTTCTGTATTGAAATAGCACTCATACTGTGTTCCTATATTCGGCAGGAACGAACTTGGGGCAATTCACTTTTGGGACGAGTTCTTCCATTATGCATGTAACGATCTAACTTCTCTATAATGAGGAAATTATGGGGGCCTGTTCTCGAAACGTTCTTACGAACTTCTTAGCCTAAGAACAGTTCGTAGCCGTACTATAAGAATCGTTACGAATTGTTCTTAGGGTAAGACGTTTGTAAGAACGTTTCGAGAATAGGCCTCATGGTCTGCTAAGTGCTAACAGTATATACCAGGTATAATATATTACGGTTACGTTAAATAAGCTTGACCTAAAATGTCACCTTGCATCACCCTACTCAAACATTCACACACGTTACAATTATTTCAATATCTGCATATGACTAAACATTAACCCTAATTCCACTAATGTAACATGTACACACTCAAATTAAGGTTATTTATCAAGTAGTTCCTACAATTGGAGTGTATTATGTTATATTTGCATGCGACGTCACGAAGATATATTCTCGCCGGCGGTGGAGAACAATTTCGTATGCGGAAAGAGGAATTTGGAGCACTTATCTGGCTGCATGCTTACAGTACGATGTGATATTGGGTTCATCTGTACTCATGGTCTTGTGGATTTTGTTGTAACACTTTATTAGCTACGTGTGAATCTCCAACGAAATAATACTATATTATAGTATATAAATAAGGCACACCTATTTGAGATAACAGTGGATGGTGTAATAAACTCACTCAACCATCAATAAATCAACAAATCAATAAATCGATAATTCGATGGTTCAATAAATAAATACAAAAATAAAAATATTGAAAATAATTATTAATTGAATTTGTTTTAAATACATTGAATTTGTTTTAAAATACATGTATGTATATAATCAAACTTGTTAAACAATACGTTTAATTCATGAATAAAAAATAAATACTTAAATTGAGTAAATAGACAATTTGTTATTTTATTAAAATAGCACTGTTATGATATAAAACTAGCTTATAACTAAAACTGCATAGCTTGAAGCTGAAGTCATCACTATTTCATCCCAGACACAATATGGCGAGTATATTGCTGGCATATCTTATCCAGACTGTGGTACACTTGCCATCACCGCGGCAATGCCGAGAAGCGAGTAATAAGCTTATAAACGTCACAGCCATCTCTACATGTAATCCGCCCCTGGCATAGTCTGCTGCCATAGATTCGTGTGCTAATTTCATAATAATAATCCAATATGTTGTCTCCCAGACCAGATGTTAGGCAATAAACCAAGCTAATATTGCCCGATAGCATCTGCGGATCTTTTAATGACGGGAGCGTATTTGACCATCTATTTGGAACAAGTGTGATTCTATCGCTGGCGTTATTTATAGTCGGAGAGTGATTCTTATCGCTAATTGGAAGGGTCATATTGGTTCTTCTTGTAAGGATATCTACTGGATGGGAAGATGGGAAGATCTTCCCCCATTTTACCTACCTTCAGGAAAGCCAGACATGTCAGAAGTCATTGCGTCAGATTATAGTTGCTCTCGATATTTTACGTTTGGAGAAGTCCAGTTTGTGGCGTTTTCCTGTCATTTTATATCGTAGGTACTCTTCTCGAATTCCCCAAGCCACGTCTAAAATAGAGTTAAATGTCCGCAAATTGAATTTATTGTACATTTCGGAAGAGCTGCTGAACGTTAGAATGCTGTAAGTTCATACTGATTGCATTCTTTATGTCGTCTTCTACTTTACGCTGGGGCCTAAACGTAACTTAGGGAATAGCAATAATCGACTTCCGATGTTGGATTGGTTTTACCTGCTACTGCATTCACGTATAATCTATAGTCTTCATGAGATTATTACGAGAATACCTGCGCGAAAGACCTATAAAAATGATAATATGGGAACGAAATCACGCACTATGGAACATACGCAAGAAACGGAATTGGACTAGCAATATATTTTGACATGGGAAAAATTATTTGATTTATTCATCAAAATACTTAATAAAAGGTCTCGGTGGTTAGATTATAGCTCTGGGTAAATGAATACGTCAACAACGGGGCAGTGACGACGTCACCAGCAGACGTAGTTAGAAACGCCAATAAACCCAATGATGCCAAGGACGGCACACGTCTGGGATGATCACGCAATGCAATATACGTCTTATATCGGAGAAGAGAGAAGACTGGGAGATGCATGTGGTCCACGGTGCCTTTTACTTTGCAGGCAGACGTCGGGAGACGAAACCGAATACGGGACAGGGACATCACAGAGAACTGAGCGGACTGGGTTCAGGCAAGGTTGTTATTGAGACCGGAGACGTATTAATCGTCATTCACTTAACTCTGGTTACAGAGTAGGGGTCCGTGTATTGTCGGACACGCAATCTTGTGGAATCTAGCAGCATTGACCAAGATCCAATGGCGTTCAGCAAAGAGAGTGTGTTATTCTTTACTGACAGGTCTTGTGTCTAGAGTCTGGTTACAAGCCTTAGGAACACTGTCTAGATTATTATTCCATTTGGTTCAGCTTCAGTGAGGCACAAGAGTAATAGTGGCCCGAACGGAATACAAGTGTCCTGAGATTTTGCTTGTCAATCGGCAGCTAACCTCTCTTGACAATACCAATGCTTATGGATGACACGTCATTGGTCATTGACACTCATGTCCTTGTGCAATCTTCTTTACAGCATGATTGGCATTGGTATGATTGTCATTATTACACAATCATGGACAAATTCCAGGGAATAACATTCCTCATTTTTGTTTTTCTTTATGAGTTTTGACAGTTCCTCAACCTCTCTGGGTATCGTTTCTCGAAGCTCTCTTAGCCGCTAAGGGACCATAGCACTCTCTTTGCCGATAGCTAATGGACTGCTAAGAGAGTGCTATGGTCCCTTAGCGGCTAAGAGAGCTTCGAGAAACGATACCCTGGTCCACAGGATGGTAAAGACTACTGAAAGCATCCATCTGCGTTTGAATAAAACATAAAAATGAACACAAATAAATATACAAATCAGTCTTCTTTATTTTCCAGTCAAAAGTGTGGTTGTACAAACACTTTATTCTCATAACCAGTGGCAGAGGCCCGACATATCTAACAGCTACATCAATAGCGACAAGACGATCGCTTGTCGACACCACAGTTAGATGATGGTGGTGTCAAATTCGTCTGCTTTGTCTGAGCGAGAGAGAAACCCGGCGCTGTCCCGACGGCGTCAAAGTCTACGAGTTCTGACAGTTTCTGGAGCATACTTCTAATCCTGTCCTAAAGCACTCTGCGACATGAAGATATATTAACCCTAATCAGCCTACAGGGAGGAAAACGAGACCTACATCGGCCTTGACATCGAAAGGACCTTTTTGACGCCTTAACAGCTCAGACGAAGCAAAACGAAAGTTGACACTCCCCTTCATTCCATGGTCTGTTGGCTTCAATGAGTTGTTCCTAACACCTATATGATATTTATATATGTATATATATATAGACGTATCTACAATAGCAGCAATTGTAGCAGCAGCAGATGCTACGCATATGACACACTGTATCCTCTCCTCATTGTCAGGAGAAGCAGTAGGAATGGAGACAAAGACCGTTTGCAGAGAATAATCCCTCGGATTCCGACTAGAACAGAATGCTTGAAATGGATACATAAAAAATAAAAGCTATGTATTAAGTGCATATATACTCTATGTGTGTATATTGGACCTGGATAGACGGATGGGGAGTGGGGAGTGGGGTTTGAAGCGAGAAGTATGTGCAATATTTGTATATTGGGCATGGATAGATTGGTGGGGGATGGGGTTTGAAGCCAGCCTGGATAGATTGGTATGGATGGTTGGTAGGTAGGGAGTGGGGTTTGAAGCCAGCCTGGATAGATTGGTGGGGAGCAGGGTTTGAAGCCAGGCTGGATAGATTGGTGGGGAGAGGGATTTGAAACCAGCCTTGATAGATTGGTAGGGAGTGGGGTTTGAAGTCAGGCTGGATAGATTGGTATGGATTGGGGTTTGAAGCCAGCTTGGATAGATTGGTGGGGAGCGGGATTTGAAGCCAGCCTGGATAGATTGGTGGGAAGAGGGATTTGAAACCAGCAATTTGTGCATATTAGGCCTGGATAGATTGGTGGGGGAGTAGGGTTCAAAGCGAGTAAAGGCAGGGTTGGGTGGGGTAGGGTGGGGTAACTTTTGAAAAAATGGATCTAATGCTCAATGCAGCATCTACTTGCTTTGGGTTCAACTACAATTGATGACTTTTGAACTGCATATCAATATATGAAATTGTAAGTTTGAGCAAAAATATTTACATTATAAATATAAGGATTTATATAAGACTTCATTCAATTGATTCAATTAAACAAAGCCATTTACACTAATTAACGTAAACGTGTACGCTTGAAAACTTGAGAATGAAATGATGATACATCTATTATGATGATAGGATCAGAAATATGTCACAATACCAATCCAAAATGATTGTTTTAAAGAAAGATTGTCCTAGTATCATTACATTTCATAGGTAATTTAATTAAGATTATAATAGCAATGTAGGAACTTTGCAGAAGCAGAATAAAATAAGAATATTGTCAACTTCTTTGACACGATAGTTTGGAATGTGTACAAGTTTTGGCAAATAATACACAAAATATAAGAATGAAAAGAAAAGATAAATGTAAAAGAAAAATAAATTGTGACTAGACTTTCACTAAGGAGGGAATCAGTGGTAACTACATTGACACTAAAGTTCATACACGACCTCAGGAAAATTGCGCGAAAAGAAAATATTCCAAAAAACTTGATTGTCTTCAACAGGGCCGCTTTCTCAGCAAGACAAAAACCAAGTTGTTAACTTAAATATTGCATTTCAAAGATATGTATAAACCTGTGATCATACTCCACTAAGACAATAATAAATAATATATTCTTAAAAAAAGGCTTGATGTTACATTACATATATAAATATATGATATAAAAACTATGTAAAAAAAAAGAGATGACACGTTGGGAGTGCAAAGGTAATTCTTTCGGTCTCGAGGGATTATTTTCTGCAGCAGGACTACGACAAGAGTGCAAACTATGTTTCATGACATGTCTACAAATCATATACAAACATTTTACAAATTCCCCCAAATCCTTGAATGAACTCATGGTCACATTTAAAACCAAGACGCACACATCAATATACCCAATGGGACTGCATTTGAGGCGAAGTTTTACGAGTTGTACGATCTTGATGCACAATGATATTAAAAACTCTCAGTATACCAAGTTCAATGAGTGTGAAAGTGGTCGCAAAACGATGAACAGTTTAAACATGACATCAGCTGGATAGATGATACTCGCGAACATATACGTTGATGAAAATAACAGTTCTCGATCAACTCTAAATGTTGATAGAAATTCACAGGAAAGATTAGGTGTATTAACATACTAGCATTATTACAATTCTGTTTGAAAAACTTCCAAAAGTTTCAATTACCGTAAAGTCACGAAATCGCTCATGACATATTGCTACCATTGAGGAGTAACCATGAACATTTGCATTGCATTGACAAACTTGTATGTAATTAGTTACAAATATCTCACAGAATTATTCACCCAGGCAGTAACTGTTGTCTGTCTTCCACTCAGCAATCAATCAGTCACGTTGAAAATTCATGACATTTGAAATAAAATATTTCTCTGTTATATGAAGTAACTGAACTGACAAATCGGATTAAATCTAACGCAAGTAGTTACACTGAAATATCGCATTAAAGTAAATTTGATTCTGATGTCTTTCCACAACTCCATACACAAAAGCAATGCTGTAAATAAATGTATTGAAATGAACAAATTGAAACATTTGTCGTAAAAATAATAACAACCAATAACTAAGCTTATTCCAATATCGTAAACTTGGACATTTAAAAAGGGTGAACAAATCGTAAAGTACTTCATAAGAGAAAAATTTGTGTCTTTTCAAAAATACCTGAGCTGAAGATAGGAACATTCTGATTGGAAGAATACTGGACAACCAGCGTGCTATATTATCGTATTCCTGACAAAACATAAAGCCATTGTTAGCCGACCCGAATCTGAATGGTAAAAAGATGTCACAAAATAGCACAGTACCGTCGGCGGCAATCAACAAACCAATATGTGTAACAATGTCTAAAATTACAACTGTATCATTTCTTTTGTACAAACATTAGCAAAATGGAATTTCAAAAAAGTTCAACTCGATAAACTTAACTGAGATCACATCTTCTACAATCACAAAGTTGTAACAGTCCCAGCGTTTGGTACTTCCATCATAATAATTAAAAGTATGAATGCATTTTATGAAGATAGTAATTTGTTTCGCATATAAAACTGTACAACATCTTTGCTTGTGATAATACATTTCTTACAAAGAGAACGGTTATACTGGGCTGAAAGGAGGCATCTATTTGCATCGCAAACCGATTTGCGTTTCTAGATATACACATATATATCATCGCGTATGCTGGTAGAGTGAACTTTGGAACAGGTATGAGCCTCTGAACTGACAGGAATGATGGTTCAATAACGTGGATGAAACTGGACATTTGTGTTCATGTCTACAACATTCTAAATTATGCATGGCTATTCGACTACATTTACAAATCGCGTTGTTTGGGTGGGTATAAAAAAATGCTTTAAAAATCCTTTTGTGTTTAAATTTTCTATTTAATCGTGGAACATGATAAAGACTACGATCTATACAAAAATATCCAAGTTCCCATTCTCCAGGTATATGCATCACTAAAGGGTCGTACCTGTAGTTGGTCTGTAAATCGGAGCTTACGCAAGACTATGCTAAATCATAACATGCGTCCTAATCTACACGCAAACTGCAGTACGACACTTTATTGAGAAACGCTAACCCAGTAACCAGTTGCGTACAACATTAAACGCAAAACACGAGGGGCTGATTTGTGTGTGTGTGTGGTCACAGCGCAAACTACGTCGATGATTACAATTTTCTTAAGAAAATGTTGTAGACACGTCCATGGTGTGTGTGTGTGTGTGTGTGTATGTGTGTATGTGTGTGTGACATGTGATACAGTATTTACATTATGAAATCTAGAAGGCTGCGGGTGCCTCAATATGACATGATGCGCTACGCTACGAAGCAATTACAAGCAATATTACTCTTTTTACGATGGGCAGTCACAAAATAAAACGGGCAATTTTACAGAGCAGAATTTGGCACTCAAACCAACTTTGCTAAAACAAGGCAGACAAAATGTTGAATTTAATTGAATTGCGAGGCCCCTTTTTTTCCCCTCGCTACACTGTTGCCAGGGAAAACATACGTCGTATACATATTCGGAGACATACTTCTGACGCAAAAGCAGAAACGGTTATATTTACAAATATCCTTTCACCCACCGACAACACTTACATTTTACATGTTAAAATCATCTGACTTTTTCTACAATGGACTAATATATATGTCACATGCAACAACATTATCAACAGAGTTTCAATCGTACATATGCCACTTTCATATATGCCGCCAATCAAACAATAGTTAAACAACCCCTAATAATGATAATAATATATATTTGCAACAATTTTCTGTTTGTACACAACCCTCATGCTCCGGGGCGACCCCTGGACTCGCAAGACAGTCCAATAATAGGGCACTTCACCTCTGATTGCAGTTGTCATCACTTTTGAATGAGCATGATCAAATCGGGGAAAAGGTCTTCGTACAAATAAAACAATACGAAAAAAACTATGTACATTGCAACATACGGTGAGTCACTCATGAATTTCCTCCTTAAATAATACATCATATCAAAATATAGAGAAATCCGTTTCTCTTTGATGCAATACAGAATTCGCGCGATGAAACAATGAAATTCGTACACAATTGGGTCGACGTTCGATAAGGTTACAAGGATAATAATGATAACAAATCTGCTCAATGTCAAACAAAAATGGGTGATACAGTAGTTTAACCATCTCCCTGCTGGATTAGACACAGGTACTGCTTTGTTGGGCATCTCCGGTTGCCTCCAGCATGGAGAGAGTTAATGAACAGAATCCTCTGCTAGGGGAAACCTGACTTGCAACAAAACAAACTGATTTCATGGTGAACAGGGCAAGGTCGAAGTGGTAGTCGTAGTAGTACTGCTGACAAACGTTTGCACCAAGTTTTTACAACCTCTTGCTCTCAAGCTAGATGTGTTTACGGAACGAAAACGGTCCGACATCCGTCGAGACCCCATGATTTGCTAAGGGCTCTGGGAACTAACATACAAAATAGGTCGAGGCCACTCGGACCCCTTCTTGCACCACATGATCACAGAAGTTGGTTTCCACCAATAAATATTCATGAGCATTTGTCTATCTTACAACGCTGTACATAGTTCATAACTTATGCAGAGTATGCGATGGATGATGCCTTCATATATAATCGTGACTTAGCAAGACTCCACAAATGAAATACCTTATTAAAAGAAAACCAAATTTCCCCTACCTCGCGAACAAAGAAAACGCAACAATTTTTTTTATCACTGACATTTACAAGATGGACGCCACCACAGACGCACGGACACACACACAGACACATGATGCTCAGACTAATTACTACGCTATCTATTGTTTTTTGGACTATTTACAACGCGTGTAAAGACGCAGTCGATCTCTTTTCCCCATCATCTGGTAACCCCCGTTGAAGTCAAGTACATCCGCCCGCCGGTCTGCATCTTGTGGGGGACGTCTTCTGCTCTTGCTTGGGGGACTTTGTGCGGACAGACAGACAGACGGATGTACGTACGAACGATCAGACGGTCGGCGGTCAGTTTCTGGTCGTTCTCTGGACAAGCACTGCACGTAGAGGTCAAAGGTCACGACCTATATGAAGGTCACTGTGCTGGCTGGTAACCTGAAACATGGTAACCCAAATCCTTAGATTAACCATGATTAAGGAATCAAAGGAATGTCGCGCCCATGGAACCAATTCTTATTCTTTTTCTTTTGCAAGAAAATAACGTGTGACCATTCATTATGAAGAAAGTCTACTTTTCTAAGGAAACGGATGTAATACTTTTTTATCATTACAATCCGATTTTTTAAACACAATATTAAAGTGTAACATACTGTTCATCGTGAAGATAATTAATAAAAAATAATAAAACTGGTTCAATTTCAAGCAAAATTATCTGATTAAATAAAAAATATAAAAAAATTGTAATATCAATATATACATTTCTAATTTCCCCCCCTCTGCAACTTTGTTCAAATGAAAGATCACACGTCAGAATGTTGACATCTACCAAGTACAAAGGACTTAAAATGATGTTCAAGAATGAGATTATATATGAAACTTTCAAAAAGGCATTACATTTCAATATATATTAATATAATATATATTTTTCTTTCTTTTTCATTTCAGAATTGAATAGACTTAATATTTAATCCAAACATCATGTTAAAATCTCATGTATAACGGCATTTGTGTCCATGATGATTAAGAATCTGGAAGAAATCTTCAAGCAAACAGCAAGAAAGAAGCAGACAATGACAGGCATTTGCAATGTGAAGAACTTTATAATGATATAAATCCACACAATTAATAAACAAAAACAAAAAACGAAAAAACGAAAAATAAAAATAAAAATAAAATAAAATAACATAAAAGAGGCAGAAAAAGAAAGACGAGAAAACAAGGTAGAGAAAGGAATTATAATACACAATATTGTTCAATAATTTATAGAAATAATGGTTTGGGCTTAAATATTTAAAAATATTATTTTGGGAGCGAAAAAAGTTGTTACTAATATGCCTGCTTTATACAGTACTGATAATACTTAAACTATTTAATATTTTCGAAACTAATATTATCAACCTTGATAAATACAATTACATAAATGTCTATTTATACATAACTATATTATTTACACGACATCTACACAAATATATACACCGACACCCACAACATAGTTTCCATTATGAAAATTGTATCGTATACCATATCATATAACTACTTTAATTGAAAGTTTGAGTATTTTTAATACGCCACGATAACTAGGTTTTGATCTCGGCCTGACATCGTGTCGTTTCGTCTGATCTCGGCGGTGGATGAAGAGTCTTCTGAATAATGCCTGTTGGGTCGACTACCCACCGAGATTGACTTGTCAGTTAACAGTTCTCTGGGGAAAATCTTCCGCCCGTCATTACGTCCACGACAAGTTTTCTGAACGAATAATTACCCATGGGAAATAATTATTTAAAAAAATTTCTTTCTGGGCCAGATTAAATCAAATTTGAGTTGTAAGAGCGGCGACATTTATAGGGGCCAGTCCTGACCTGAAAGTTCGAAGGTTAACAAACTATACGTGCATGGAATTTACGATTTACGTGTACTCAAGAAAACAAGTATACAAGTTGTATAAAAAAGATTTATAAAAAGACCACTTATATAACCAAGGACACTAGTTGATTATTGACTACCATTGAGCCATTGCCACACAATTAAAAAATAAAGGCGCTATTATTTAGGTCGTGGTACATGTTTTTAGCCATTCTCCTGTCATGAATTCGCGCAAACATCAAAAGTAAGAAATTATTTCTGAACAATTAAAAATGATGGTTATCTTTATAAATCTTTAAAGCTGACAAACTATACATACCGGTATTTAAATGAATTAACCTCTAATTATTATTAATCTTCTCTCGAACAACTCAATTTTGATGTTTTACAATAATATTATTGTACTAATTTTATAAGATTGATGGATCGATCTGTTGTTTTACGTCGCGGCAAGACTATTACTAATTCATAAGAAGCACTTATGCATAAAATGTAACAAAATAAATAGGATATTTATTCGACAATAAAACAAATTCAATAACTGTTGACATATCGACGGTAAACACTTCCCATACGCTTATTACAATACACGTTTCCAGTCTGCGACACATATTCAATATATCACATAGACTTGGCGACATGCATTTCTACCAGACGATCACATGACTTTAGACCGCAGCCATCGCTGTTTGACGTCTTACGGTAGCGATAAACCATGATGGAAATCGATATCCGACTAGATGACGGCCTGGATAGGAAGTTTAATGCCAGCTGATGCACATTGAACCTAACACAGCGAGTGCATCACACTCAGCTGAAGATTTTAAATGTCCGATAGATTGATGGAGCTATGCTGGCACAATCCACTCAATCTTGTTACCGTCTACGTTTGTGTTCCCGTATAAGAAACTCTTTAAATCATATTGAGCAGGATTACGGCTGAAGTCGTATCAACATGGGTCGTTATTGATTTTGCGTTTAAAGCCACTTTCAAGATTCTTTCACTCATGGCTTGCATGCATATGTACTGCTTGTATGGATTTCCACTGGGTTTTAATGGTACTAGCTCACTGGAATATCATGTCGCAGATACAACATAGATACCCCAGTCAGACACAGTATACTGATTCCAAGTTGACCAGTCCTTGCTTTACCCCTTTAAATGCTGAGTGCCAAGTAGGGGAACAACAAGTACTGGTCATCTTTTAAGGTCTTTTGGTATGACAGGACCGGGGATCGAACCCACGACCTTCCACACTCTGGGCCAACACTATAACCAGTACGCCCCGAGCTGGTCACCACTAAGGGCTCACCTGTGCTAAATGGTTTTACTCAAACGTGATTTTTACACTAATGTGAATTTAACTTCAACCTCGGCCATACACTATGCTACTATGGCTAATATTAGACTTTTACCATTTCATACATGAAGGGACTGTTTTTTACAAGTATTTAGGTACTAAGAAGTAAGTAATTCTGACACTAGTATGCAAGTTTAAATAAAATCAATTTACTTGTTTTTTGCTACATTTCTTTGAAAATTGATAGAAATCATCTTTAAATAATAATTTTGCGACTACATTAATATTATATTAAATCAATTGCATTATAACATATAGTTATGTGAAGCTGATTTTAAGGCACTTCATTTAGTACATAAATATTTAATTTACGACGCCAAACATTCATTATACTGCATTATATTACTATTACTATCCTCCTCCTCCTCCTTCTCACCATCATCAATTAGTTAGATCAAACAGCGATAAATGTTTAAGTTAAGTCAAGAATTGTTTTTTTTCTCAATTTATAAATTTGTTTGCATTAAATTCCAATTGGATTTACAAATAATTAATAAGTATATTAATAATTTGGAGAATGGAATAATTGCATGTAACATATGTGGCTAAAAAAAACCCCACCAGGTACAATTTCTAAAAACAAGGATAAAATTAAACGTGTTACACGATTCAAATAACTTTACGATAGTCTTGGCCACGCCATTCAAAAAATATTTTCGTCTGGAGGCGTATGTACGTTTGTTTGCGAACATTATCACTTAATTATTTCCATTCTCATTCGGAAACATGCAATTAGAAAACACACACAACTAGGGTTATAACAGTGATCGCAGACAAGCCAAAGGAGTTGTGGAACAATTTACATTCATTCCGAAGTAAATATATTCCGTTTAACCAACGCCAGAACCAGGGAAACACATCGGCAGACAAGTTACAGACATCCAGAAAATGAGGCTATAGCCATCTGGTCTTCTAGATTACACTTGCTAATTGTAGCCAGAATTACAAGCAGGAAAATGCTCCACACATTATAGAAAGCAACATGGACATCTCTCTCTCTCTCTCACTTATTCATTATTCTTCTCCTTCTCTCTCTCACACACACACACACACACGCACACACACACACAACACACACACACACACACACACACGAAGAATAGAATGCGAGGCGTTAAGATGAAAAGCAAGAATTATTGTGAATTTTCCGAAAATGACAAGAAAAGCTAATCTTCAAGACACAGGCAAATGATGCATTGCAAGCTAATTTTTTGTCGTGCAAAGAAGAGAAAATTGAAAAACGTAGAAAAAATACTATGCAGTAAACCAGTGAGATGGTTCGATATCTCGATCAATTGGTGGCAGGATTTCTGGGGGGAGGGGGGAATCTAAGATCGAAACTTTGGGCTCGTGAAAGAACCCTGGTATCCAATTTAAAATGGATTTATTATTTTGTTTAAAAAACAAACAATTAATGCAAAGGAAACGAAAGTAAACCTTTTTCCTAATACCTGATCACTTCTGAGGATGTGTACTTATGATGAAATAGACGTGAAATCTAGCGGCCGTCGACAGGAAATCGACAAGTTATCATCCCATGTGAAACTAACGCACACCACCCTAGTGCCACTCAAACGCAGGCCAATATTGCAACAGACACACAGAACAGATAATTTATTGAGTATATATATGCTATATATATATATATATGTTGTGGATATATAGTTAATAATATATATATATGGATACATTATACTGCACACTGGCTAACTACTCAACAAACCTAGTTGAACAAATCTTGCTCATCTGGATAACAAAAACAAAGAATCAAAATAAATATGTATATAACAACTCAACATAAAACTGCAAGATTTAATGTAATTCGAGACATGCTTACTCTTTACAAACTGAAAAGAATTAACAACCTAACAGACTCAAAATAGAACCATTATCAGATAAACAGCTAACCAGCAATTACTACAAATACTATAAAAAATGTCTAAATATCAGGTTACAGTCTAGTAATTTAAGCAAGGATATACAATTATTTACAACTGCAGTGGGTAATCGAGACACTTGGTTCAATCTAATCACAAATCCAATTGCAACGGATAAATGCAAACCATTCTGTTAGTTTTAACACCAAAGCAAAAAAAGAATTTAAAAAAAATAAAGATAAAAAAACCAAAGGAAAAGGAAAAAATAAAAGGAACAGAAAATCAACAAAAAATTGCAGCACAAGTAAGATCGCTCTCTGTCTCGGATTCTCTTCCACACCGCCTCGGCACAGAGAATAACACCCCCTCTAAACATTCCTAAAACCCGGGAGATTCTCTGGCTGATGCAGGTCTTTATCTGGGTCAATGGGGGTCGTTTCCAGCATCACTGATGGCCTAATATTGGGGTTTTGTCTCGAGCTTGTAAAGGGTTTAACATGTTAGTCTCCCTGTGCATGGTGCAAAAGCCAAACCGCAAATGCTGAAACTATTGTCAGTTGTAAAATGGCGAGACGCCGTCGGTGCTGTGGTGCAATAAATCATTGGCCTTTCGTCCAATGGCCATCAATCCATTGGCCGGGGCCCGATTGTCTGTCCATTTGCAAGTCACGTGACCGTGGACGTGATTTGAATGTTAATACCAGAAATAGATCATCTCATGTTGGCGTCAACATTTTAAAAATCGTCTGTGGTCGTAAATCTGAATTCAGTTTTGAATGATGGAAGGATTTGCACTCTTTGACCACTGCACGCTCAAATGATGCATTGGGACTTTGTATTATAGTAATTACATGCATACATTTCTGATATCAGTAGTAAAATTGTTACGATTAGAAGTGTACGATTAGTAGGGGTGGGCCTGGGGCAGGTTGTGGGATTACTTATCGTACCCACATCTATCTATTATATATCTATCTATTAATATTCCAAGATACAGAGACATCCTTCAACCAACTCCCAAACAAAACATAACAGGTAAAGATTCGCTACACCTCTAATTTCGTACATCCCAAAAGCATGCGATTAATTTTCATACACACCCAGCAGACCACAAGGTGTCTGTCCTAACTATCCATCTGTGTATACGTGATGATCTAGTGATGATCTAGTGATGCAGGCTGTTTAAATTAGTTTCCGATACAGGGACATGGGTGTGTGTGGTGCCCCACATGGTTAGTGTGAGTCACAAACAGTGGGGTGTTGGGAGGGGCAAACTGGACCAAACTCGGCAAAATCAAATCGCAATATCCTCCAACAAACATCCAGCTAGGATTGCTGCAAGACTAAGATGTCAAAATGTGATTTCTTGTAAAACGGCTGGAAAATGTTTCTCAGGCACAATAATGAGATATGAAGGGTGATTTTCTTCTCCACCAGCATATTAGAAAAAGATAAACTTTTGAAATTTAAGGAGTGAATATGGAGTTTAATGTCGCTGCGGGAATCTTTCACCCATTTGCGATGATGGTCAAATGTGAAAAGTTTGGTTAAAATATCCTGTTCAACCAGAATTTGGAAATATTATTCTAAAGCAACAACATATATGCCTGAGAAACTCTTTGAAAAAAACTTGTAAAAACTTTAAAAAATAAAATACAAAATGGTAGCCTTAGCAGCAATAGCCTTGAATCTGTCGTGGAATATTATGATACGATTTCAACGGGATTCACAGGGACACAAAGCACACACCAACAAACAAACAAACAAAAACAAGACAAGTGTGCACCCTGTAGTCCCCGTGAACAAAGGGAGGCCACTCACTGGCTTACAGCATAGCATGAAAAAATGGTAATCTCACCCTGCTGCATAGGGTATCCGACCACGCTGGCCTGCTGCTGTTGCTGCTGCCCATTGAACTGTTGCTGGCCGGGCTGGATCGGTACCTGGCCCCACTGCTGCTGCATCTGCATATTGCTGCTGCAAACACCAGAATGCACTCGTTGAAGGGGGAAAACGATACCGTACTCTCAGATTACCATGAATGAATAGGCAGATAGAACATATCCTTGCATGAACCCATATTTAATTTTTATTATTTACCCAAAAAATGTCTTAAATTTAACCCATATTTAGTATTATTTTCTATTAGCTTGAATGACTAGGCAGTTAGAACAAATCCTTGCATGAACCCATATCTATTTTAAAAACAAATATTTTCTTAAAAAGCTATTTACATTTATTTATTTATTCCATTTTGTTTATTAAAGTCGACCGATCAAGCATCAAGATGTCATTAAAAAACATCCACAACAAATTCATATCAAAATTACTGATAAAGTTCTCGGGAATCCAAATAATTAATTGAAGTTTTCAACAGGTACATCCACCTAAAAGGAGGTGACAAGTTTGTGACATTACCCTGCAAACTGGTAGTTGTACTGGGGCCACTGGCCCATGCTGGCCGCCTGTATATAGCCTGCCTGGCCCACACTCTGATAGGCACTGTTCCCGGGGTAGTTGTAGTAGCCCATGTTGAAATACTGACCATACGCATTCGGTGATGTCGCCTGGTATGGCTGCTGTTGTTGTTGCTGTGGACGAAGTGATACACGTGAGACATACAACAATAATAATAATAATTTAAAAAATCCTGAAAATACTCGATTGGATGCAAGCACACATTATCATCCAATCAGGGTGTTATGGTTGCCAATAAGTGAATTATTATTTTGCATCAAAGCGGGACGACTGACACAAAACGAGAAGAGTGACTGACTCGAAGAATGAGAAGAGCGAGACTTATCGAAGGAAAAGGACAAACTTTGTGCTTACATTTACCAACTGTTGTGTGCCCTGGCTAGGGTCGTTGGATTCTTTACCCCACGAACACTTCACTTGTTGTTCAGCTACCATCGTTCCATGTACTGACACTATTGCCGTTGTTGCATTTTCCTTTGATGAAAACCTGCAAACAAAGTGGGCCGACATGTAGCTCTGAGGATGTTGAGTGACTTACTGTCTTACATCACAGCGGGACTCTTTCATCCATTTACGACGATACGTGGATGTTGGGGCTTTGAAATCCGACAATATATACTCACTGCACTAACTTATTGAATAGTATCATATTACCAGATATAATGTAATCATTTCAAATTAATTTGTTTTTATTTTATTTGAATTTTCTTTTCATTCTTTACATTTTGAAAGAAATGATCAAATACGTTATACAGTACCAACATTCGTTACTTACCTAACGAAAGCGTAACCCTTATCTTTAAACACCCTGATTTCTTGTATAGTACCATATGGACTGAATGTTTTCTTCATTAATTCCTCTGAAAACGCAAAAAGAAAAACATTAAACAAATAGTCAAATTAATTATTAAATACATCTCAGAATTAGCAGAAACATTGAATCAAGAAATAGTTTCCCCTTTGCTTTTGCTTACCGAAGAAATCAAACCAGTGAAAGTCACTGCATGGAGAATAGTTAACGACTAACCTACACTTAGTTGAACTTGTATTTGAGCGGCATGTATAATGAAACTAAAACGACCCAACACATCTTCTCTGTGCAACAACACAACGCAGTTAACTCGACATGCATATCGAAAACAGACAATTTTACCAAATGCACTTTGAAGCTCTCCACTATGACAGCGAAAGCATTTACAAATTGACGCGGCAGAATGTCTGTAAACCGGGTCGACAAATGAAATGTTTCTCCCTAAGTAGAGTATTGTTTTCCTATTGTCGTAGAACGTGTGTGCCTGTACGTTGGGCAACTCGAACCGTACGTCGACGTGTCCCCTTTCCCACTTACGATCCCGCAGCGGAATTCCTCGGAGATCTCGTGAACGTAGGCGGTACGATCGATCCAACGCCCAGGAAGAATGTAATGTCCGGGATGCCATGAACTTGGCACCAAGCAAATGGGCTATTATTATGATTTATGACATTCGGAGGAGATAGAAGCAAACATTTAGAGACGTTTTATCACCAGCGATTCTAGGCAATATGGAAGGATAACAAATATTGAATGTTCTTAACCTGAGCTCGTTGGCTCTTTTAAGTATCTCAATTGCTGACTTTCATAAGTGTCTGCATACAAATCTTTTGTTGTGTGTGTGAATGGATATTGTACCACTATACCGCCAAATGATGCCGTGCAATTGTATGATAATGAATGTGTTTTACCATTGGCTATACTACTTTGGAATACTGTATGATTTTAACTGGTTTTATGTATATTGTAATAGACACTTGACTATGCCACTGAAACTTTGAACTGGCTCTATGTATGATGTACATGTTAGACAACTCGCTATATCAAAGAGAAATATTGTGCCCATGGTAATTGATTGTATGCACAGTTAGAGTTAAAATAGCGCAGCAAAGTGTGCAATAGATAACTTCCGACTGGTCGTATGTATAGACAATAACCTACGAGGTACGAGAGATTACCGATTATCTTTCACGAGTGTAATTAATGTAGTAAGTCACAAGCTTTAACATTAATTTCACGATTGAAAGATAATCGGTAATCTCTCGTACCGAGTGGGTTATTGTTTATATACCACATAGTCAAATTTAAAGAAAACAATGTAAATAATTACCAAATTTGTTTGAGCCTCCGGCGTGGGAACTTACCAGCTGCTTACAGACAACCGTGCGATTGGCTGGTTATATATAGCCAATATACGAACTGTGGGATACACTAAAATTACATAACCCTATCTCCTTACACTTATGTGGTATATAGATATTGTACGTCACGCTTCGTATGTTCCCTGCTATAATATAGTGACAATTGATGGGTGAAATTAACAAGCGATACCACGTAAATTAATGCATGCAAATATGATCTTGGTCACTTTAAGTCGAATTTAACATCTGCGACCCAATAATTATATGGTAGAACATTAAAAAAAAAAAAATCTTTTGGGGGATTGGGTTTGGTAAAATGTCCTAAACATATTAATTAGTGACATAATATATCAATACAAGTGAAACATACGTCTGGCGACATGATGGCTTGCTGACCGGCTGTTTCAGGGAGAACACAGCTGCACGTGATCAGCATTGTGTAGCTGAATATTAATGCGGGTGATCTGTTGCAAATCTATTATGAATAATATGCTAACCTGACATGACTTTACTTTCAAACATGTTCGTGTCTGGAATACATGGTTGTGAATATAACTTTGACTTTATGATGCAAAAACACACACATATATATATATATATATATAGCAATACTATAATAATATATATACTGTGTAATATACTAGCAATGGTTCTGTAACAAATAAAAGGAATGGGCCATTATTGTTAAAGCGAAATAAATCTCAACAGTTTAGAGAAATTCAACAAAGCGATGGTAACGCTACGAGAAACGGTACAGAGCAAATAATGATCTGAACATGAATAGACTCGTAAGGTTTTGATTGAATTAATGTTTAACGTCGCGGCGGGAATATCTCACCCATAGGCGACTGAGAGTCATATACGCCTACGATACGATCCCTGTGGCTCTCGTGTACGACACGACGTAACTCTAATCTCCCGTAGTCATATAGGCCTACAATTGCTACGGTTGATGCAGGAGGGTCGCCAGGGATAATATGCAGTGCAGACCCACATGTTACTAAAGGAAACCGCGGCAACGTTAAAAATTGAT
>JAUTBZ010129337.1:0-14438 GCA_032361785.1 Lepetodrilus galriftensis | reverse complement strand
GGGTGCGTTAACGTTGCTGCGGGAATATTACATATGGGGTGCGTTAACATTGCTGCGGGAATATTACATATGGGGTGCGTTAACGTTGCTGCGGGAATATTACATATGGGGTGCGTTAACATTGCTGCGGGAATATTACATATGGGGTGTGTTAACGTTGCTGCGGGAATATTACATATGGGGTGCATTCAGTAACTAAATGGTCTGTGGTTAGCCGAGACATAACCAGCAGTCGTCATAGCGACGATATCTTTGATATTTGCATGTGAACAGTCTGGCTCTCGCAGTGAACGTTTCACCGATATTGAACATAGTATTTTCTTTGCCTTGAGACTTGCTTACTACTGTCCAAAAAATGTAACAAGATTTCTCCTCGACTATTTTCAATGCACTGATTCTGAAATAGAATTTTAGCATGCCAGATAAATTATTATCCATATTATAACATACAGTAGACCTCGCATAAAACATACTAATTTGGACCGGCTATTTTTGTTCGTTATATGCGAAGTCCGTTATACACATATTCTGTAATTAGCGTTAGACAGGAACGGGACTTCAGATTCAGTATGTTATAGGCGAGTGTCCAGTTTATGCGAGGCCGTTATATGCCAGGTCTACTGTAGTTTATTGCCACCTTTCCAAATCAATACCAATGAAATAATAGTGTTGTACTGTTTGTGTCCTTGCTTGATTAAGAATTACCACCGTAAATGTTAATTTTCCTTGCAGCTGATTCGTATCCAGAGAAGAAGAGATACACTCCTGACCATCAGTCCAGGTCCAGGAGTCACAGAGACAGGTCCGAGCGACACCGGCCGGACAGCTACAGGAACGACTCCTTCGTCCGCGCGGACGACGACAACCCACAGGAGACGTACATCCAGCGGGAGATGAGTCCGCGAGTCAAGCAGAGAGGGAAGAAGTACAAAGAGCCCGAAGAGGAAGAAGACGACCAGTTCAATTCCCAGGAGGAAGAGTTGAGCGAAGAAGAGGAGAAAGAGGAATCGACAGAACCCGAGGAAGAAGCGGAGGAAGAGGAAGAAGATGAGGATGATGAAGCTGTAGATGCTGCAGGACCTCCTCAGTATGTTCCTGAACATCCACCAACACGTGCTGGTCAGCATCCTATGCCTGGAGTCCCTCAGCCACTCTCGTATCCCGGAGGTCCAGGACAAATGCCAGTGGACCCTCGGCAAATGCCAGGCCCTCAGCCTCACTCCTTTCCTGGGGATCCGGGACAGATGCCATCCGGACCGTACGGTCCTCGATTCATGATGTACCCAGGTCCACCCCGACCCCAGTTCATGCCAGTAGCCCCCGGACCAGGCCAGTTCCAGCCAATTCACGCTCCTCCCACAGCGATGGCCCCGCCCGCGTATCCCGGACACCAGCCCCCAAAACCATACGAACCCAAACCTTCCGACCCTCCGATCTATTCGTACCTCGTCCAGCGGGGGTACAATCCTGTCGACGGCCGCGATTCGCCAGTCAGCGTGTCCACCAATGCTAGCGGGCATTCCGACACTCGACTGATACAGCCGGGTCCAGATGACCACGACATGTCCAGCCATAACCTTGGGACAGGGGTCGAGTACATGAAGAGATGATCATGCCACCCATAACCTTGACCCCCTAGAGAAGAAGTCCCCATTGATTTACATCACTGCATACCGGTGTTCGAAAATTCATGAAAATCTCCCCCTTCCCTGGTAACTTTTAACCGTCTCACTTCCATGAGAAACCAGAGATGCCATACAGCAAGAGGATTCGCGATTAAACCAGCAGAGAGATGGTTAACCAGGATTGGTAATTTTACAAGATTAATAATTGAATATTTCAGCACAGGTTTATTTTCCAGCAATATTTTTACATTGATTATAGTGTGAATATTGATTTATTTCAGAATTTACGAATTGCTCAATAAAAGCAATTACAACTGTATACTGATCAAGAGGGATCTAATTTAGAGATTCCCTATTATATTAATATTTTGACAGCTTTCTTATATACTTTTTATTACAATGCAAACATATGCCACTGTTTCCAGTGACAATTTGTTTTAATGTATTATTAACAATTAATAAATATATATCAAGTGAATCCGGCAATCTGATTGGTCCACGTGACACCAAAACATTGCGTTCATAATATAATGAACAACATTTTCTTAGGTGGCATTGTGACGTCATGTTATATATGACGTCATCTATACTTGATGTCGGCAAAATATCAATGCGCTGCTTCTAAAATGTAGACTAAAATCATTGATACATTATGTCAGACTATTAAATCAAATAATTTCAACCCAATTTGTTATGTTATTTATTTATAAGTATTGATTGGAATATTTTGTGCGTTCATCGAGGTATGAACGTAAAAACCGATGTGCAAAAACCTTGATGAATGCAAAAAATATTCCAGTCAATCCTTATAAATTTATTTTGCTTGAATAGTAAATCAGTTTGCATGACTAATATTTTAATATAATTATAATGCTACAAGATGAAAACTAAATAAACTTTTGTAAAAATTTGAAATCTATTTCTGTGTTTCTAAATTGTTCTTGACTTATCAGCTGCTTACTAGTAAATCCACAAGACTAGTAAATCTAGTAATGTTACCTGAACCTGAGTTATCTCCCCCTGTTGGTGGTTCCCCAAGGTGTCATGGCTTGTCTGTTCACTAGCTGCACTAATTATCTGTAATCACCTACAACCTGACAAAGTAGCCAACATTGGTATGTGGCGTGTGTAACACAAATTGGCCTACTACCCTGTTTCTGGTGAAACTCAACGTTATTAGGCTTTCAAGAAAGCAATATATTGGGCATAAATAGTAAAGTAGTGCAGACAGTGTCCTTTCTGTTGTTTAATACTGGCACTACTGGACTATAGCATGGCTAGATAGACTCAATTCCACATGCTTTAAAACAAGTTTCTACTTTAACATCAATATTGAATCATTGAGACAATATTGGATTTTAAATATGTAAGATTTTGTAGATAAGATTGATGTTGATACGTGCACTATTGAATGTAAAGATACAGACATACCATTCTGAAGTTATGTAGTTAGGATGATGTTGTTCTGAACATTTAAAGTGATTTTTATGGGTCTATTCTGATTCTTTCAAACTGGGGGAGGAAAGCCTGAGAATAGTATATCTTCCTAGCTGCCATTTCTTTCCTTCTTCTCATGTTTACAGCTACACCGCCCCACCACCCCCCCACACCACCCCCACCACCCACCCACCCCCCCAAAAAAAACCACAAACAAACAAAACAATGCTTTAACCCTCTCCCTGCTGGATTAGCAGATTATGAACAGGCACTGCTCCTTAGGGCAAAATGAGGAAAGTTAAGGAAAATATATTGGTCTGATCATGTAGTGTGTATATGTTTATGGAATATCCAGACGTAATCGTGTCTGCGTGTAGTGGTCCCACATGTACACGAGAACACTAATGCCATGTATCTATCAGATCAATCACAACATTAAATTACATTTCCAGAATGTTTTTATTTCAGTAATGCCAAAACCAAATAAATTGTCCTAGGGCCTACATTTGAAACATGCACTTGTCAAGGTTCAATTTAGCATGTAAACAAGCTTGTGTTCTTGTGAAGCCTGAGAAAGCCACACAGACCACACAGCAGCAGTAGAAGGTATTAGACATCATCTGTAGAGATAGCGCGAGGCTGAGCCTGACTGAGTGGCACTTCTAGAGTTGTGAGCAGTACAGTGACAGCCAGAACTGAATGGGCTCCTCTCACGCCACTCGCAGCCCCCAGCTACCAGCAGTGTCTCGTAGACTACGCAGTCTGCAGTCTCGTGGCTTCCGTGTCTTGTAGTCTCTGTAGTCCGGAGAGCCTCCTGCGAGTATTGGACACTCACCGACGGAGCACGCTTCACAATTTGCATTCATTGTCAGCGTCAGTGTGATCGGTGTGCCGGTGTGATCGTATAAAATATTTACGTGGATAGACGTACCAAGGTGCTTCCGGGATGCTGGTGAATTTTTAAAGGACTGACTTGAATATGTTGTGGAAAAGTACTTTGATTTATTAGATCAAGTTTTAGATAACATTTGCATTATCTGGATTAAGTTGGTGAGGTGTTTGGACTGAAGATACTGAATATACTACTACAGTGTGACACGGCAACACGAGCTGACCATCAGTGACACTAGTGACACCAGTGACATCAGTATTAGTGACACCAGTGACACCAGTGACATCAGTAACACCTACCGGTACATGAGATAGGCACACGTTGGAGAGATTACTTCCGCGGTGTTAAAGAAGATTCCCAAACAGTGAGTATTATTCCTATGGCTACATCCTCTGGAATTCCCAAGCTTAATTTCAAAGAAAACATTTTATGTCTAGAATTTATTTGCACATTGCCCAATGCAATCATGGATATAAAAAGTGTTTTGTTGTTTCTGTGTTGTACAACATTACAGTAATTGTGTTTTATTATAGTGTTTATTATCAAATTAATCTATGTATATAGAAGGCATTCATCTAATAATCTTACAGTGGGACCTCGATATAACGCTCACTTCCGTTTTCGTTAAAATCGGACTGGTAAGCGAATCAACCGGTTTATCGAAACAATCATTCTAAACAAGAGTTACCTCCCTTCATAATATACAGGGCCACGACCGTTCGAGTAGTAAGAATAACACCAACGATAGACTGCACGTAACAATATATTTATTCAGTGTGCAATAACAACAATAATTCAAGCACTAAGTATACAATCATGTACTTCCACTTTACTCAAACTGTCACTCAAAGCGATTGTTCAGCGTTTGAAAAAGTTCAGTATGTTGCTTTGACGTACAGTCCAGAATGGTACTCAGGGCCAGTGTCATAGTAGCACCTTCACCGTGCCCCAGGGACTCAGAGTAGCGCAGAACATACTCTAGGCATTGTTCAGCTTTCTTCTTTGTCAGTGGTTCGTTCTCGTCCTTGTCCTCGTCGGTGTCCTCGCTGATCAGCAAAGTAAGCCCTTATTGTTTCAAGGTTAGCGCTCGGATGTTTGAGTTTATACTGACACATTTCAATTTTTCATCGGGAAATTTCAGGACTGTCGCCTTATATTACCCCAGCTTGGACAGAGTGCCTTAACTCAAGATCATTTGACTTCAGTTGGTGATGATTAAAACAACAGTCAAATTACGCGACGCTCGATGACGACACCTTCAATGCAATTACAGCACAAACCCGCTAATAGGATTAATCTTGTGATGATTGTAGCCTAAATAAACCAACTCGGTCTAAGGAATTGGCTTTGTCCGGTATATTGGAGCAAAATAACATACAATTTACACTTTGGTCTTTGATTTTGGCCGACCGGAAACGGAATCCGGATAACCGTATAACCGTTGTATTGAGTTAAATTATATAGTAGGAAATCCGTATTGGTTAAAAGTTGACCGGTAAGCAGAGAAACCGTTATGTCGGAGACCGTTATAGAGGGGCCTTAATTACTGTATATACTTTTTTTTTCTTCTTTTTTTTTTCCATTTTCTTTTTAATTGGTGTTTAAAGTCGCTTTCTAGAATCTTTCACTAATATCACGACTTGTCCGTTTAGGGCAGGAGGAAACCTGCAATATCCGTAGCGCTGAATGTTGCAGTAAACCTGTGAGCACCGGCTGGTACTGACAAACAAGGATGATAACTGCATTGTCACAGTACAACCACCGCATCCTATCAATATCTTATATACTGGAGCATGTTGATGGTGATCACCTTTATTATTTCATTATGAAAAACAAATATAGTATTACAAGTATATTTCACCTTCACAGTTTCTGACCATATAATCATTGGCACAATCCGGTTCAACACTTCGTTTACAACATCGGCTCACAACAATTCACAATTAGTATTCTCTATACATTATAGATAAAGTATTGTTCCTTTCAATATGCAGTACATCGTTGCCTGCCTATGCATCGCAGAGGTAGTGTAGGAAACAGCATGCCCAGTGACAGTGTCTGCATCTCGAGGATGCCACTAATTTAAGCACTTAGCAGTTACGAGAGCTTCGCGAAGGATACTCAATACAATGATACAGTAGTGATAGGAGTGCCGTCACATATAGACACATCATAATCTGTAACATAGCAAATAGATATTCGAAACTGAATATAGTTATATACGCAGTTTGGAATATCCTGAGCCACATCGGACTGAAGGCAGAAACTAACGCTCAAACAGATATTATGATACTCACTCCGTAACGGCTGAGATCTGATTTTAATGAGATTGGACTGAAGGCAGACCAAAACAGTTATATATACATACATACATACACAACGTGTACAGTGACATATATATATATATATTTATTCTTTATAATTATTAATTTACATAACTTCGCTCGTGGTCATGTTAGGGTACATTAATATTTATGTATAACAGAACGAAAGTGGGAATCTCAATCAATGTTTTGAGAAATAATGCGGTGAGCATAACGAAAGTGGGAATCAAATATACATGTATGACTCTTATGCTATTTCTTTTTTTAGTTTGTAAAACAGATTAACAAGGTATGTCATCATAATACTTATTCTTTTATTCACAATACACCGTATATGTATGTGTGTGTGTGTGTGTGTGTGTGTGTGTGTGTGTGTGTGTGTGTGTGTGTGTGTGTGTGTGCGCGCGCGCGTGCGCGTGCGTGTGCGTGTACGGGTGTGTTTGTTGTATAGCAGAAAACGTGACTATACGCCAACTTCATTGAAAGTAATTAGGTCGAACATACTCAACCGGCTTGTTCTTGCTCAACAAAACAAGACACACGAAGCACTTTTGATATGAACGACCACTTTCAATGTCGCATTGGTAGCTCTACAAGCCGTGTTTGATTTAATGTTGAGATTTGTTAAAACCAACTCGTCCTGAGTGGTAAGACATACTCAGTGAAAGCAGAATGTCTTAGTCTTTTTCACTGATTCATGTTCACAAAGGTAACGCACGTCTATGTAATGTAGATATCGTAACAAAGCGTGACCTCGCATGAACTAATACACGATCACATCCAAACGGCGAATAAGAAGTGCTGGGATTCGCAATGGAGGATTATTTCACCAAGGCCAATAATCCCATGAACATTAGCGGGACGGATAATCCGGAATTACGTCATCGGTTAATCCACCACTGCGAGTTCCTATGATTGTTTCTGGGGGGAAAAAACGGAGCATGCGTACCGCTTGTAAGTCATAATCACACCATTGTAAAGGTGTTATGAGTGAATTATCTTGGAACGGAAGTCAACAACTAGTACTGATTCCAAAGCTGTGCTAGCGATCCGATTACTGTGGGGTTTTATTCCTCCCGGATAACCAGACCTCTGTCAGACCTCGGTAGGGTGCAACCAATTCCGGGTAGCTGAATGTTCGGGGGAAAATATAAGAAAGACGCCATGAAGTTCAGAGATGAAAAGACAATAGGAAAGGAAGAACTCTTAGAAAGTTAGAAAGTACGAAGAATCTTCTCGGAAATAAAAGTGAGTATAAAAAATATTATTATTACAATCTTCGAGAACATTGAAAGTAAACGCAGTGAAATGGTGGTGAATGTTAAATGTATTAATCATATCAACCAACACTATATGTTTTAGATATTTGACCTATCAAACCAGTGCATTACTCTAAAGTTATGAACGAGCATGTTGCTAAGAAAAGGAAATAATATTATGAATATGTTATAATGATTGAATACACATTGTAGTTAATAATAATAGAGTGAAGTTAATAATAATAATTTAAAATAATAATAATAATAATAATAATAATAATAATAATAAAATAATAATAATAATAATAATAATAATAATAATAATACTAATAATAATAAATAATAATAATATTGATATTGATAATAGATATTGAAGACATTTCTTTTCATTTTAAAATTTGTTGTTGTGTTCAGTGCCATTGAATAGATCCTAGTGATGCTACACACATTACTTAAATAATTATATTATTAATAAAAGTAACTTACTTGTTTGTAGCAGTTCGAGGGAGCTGCTACCTCATTGCTTTCTTTCAAATACTGGTCCCAGGAAAAACTGCCTGAAAATTAATAATAATGATAATAATAATGTGTATTATTATATGCTATGTTACAAATCCATGCTCGAAAGCATGTTAAAACCAATGCACATTATTAAAACAATGACTTCAACATCATGAACATAAATAATTAAAACTTACCAACAAATTCGTACTGATGAAAAGACCCCTTTGAATTTGTCGAGTTAGTCATTCTGTCACTTTGTTGGTTCTATCTGAAAGTTTGGAACCATATTCATTATTTGAACATTTAAATAATTAGTTATTCATAAATAAAATGTCAAATAATTCCTCTTTTTATTCAATTGGACAAAACATGAAATGTTTACTAGCCCCCTACGTAGGATACCTTTAACATTAGGAGAAATGGATCAGGCCGCCGGGCGAGTGGGAACTTCTTTCCCTGTAAACACCTGCCCGCAGGCCAAAGGCACTTAAAATCATTGTCGGGCATGCCAACTTTTTTTTTAAACTGCTAAATATAAACAAATCAAAGATTATAACACATACACATACATAAACACACACTAATATAATGTATTTCCGTTATATTTATTGCCAAGAAAGGTCCTTCTTTACAAGAATCAGCTTGACACCACCTTGAAAAGGTTGAGAAACATTTTTTAATTTACATATTAAATTTTAAAGGCACAATATCACAGTTGATAAACATGTATAATCGGACAAACAAATTTCGATCTGAGAATAATTACACTTGATTTATCCACCCAAAAGTTGTTATTTACTGATGTACTTATTTACTTAATTACGTAACAAATAGGTAGAGATTACATTCATTTGATAGTCTGAAATAACAAAAGCGTATATATTTAATCATTTAACTTGTAAGCGCAGCGTAATTATATTTTATATTGACATTAGCCGCGACCGGTAAACTGTCAATCAAGCACCTGTGACCTAAGAAAATTTCGTTCATTGAAGTATGAATGCAATGTTTTAGGGTCACGTGAACCAATCAGATTGTCGGATTGACAATAGATTGATTTATTTGCATGTATACAACACACCTAAATAATTTTCTCTGCTTGAATATTTTACTTATCAGAAAGCACCATATGATTACAAGATGGTTGCCAATTTAAAAAAAATGCTTTCCTAACAACTATTGATAGTAAAATACAATTACCAAAGTGTTATTATTGTATTACATGTTGTTGCAAACACTTTTTGTCAGTCTGGGATTTTTCTAAAATGCATTTTGTTTCCCCCAATCAATATCGAGAATTGGACAGAGCACTTAACCGTACTCGTCCTGCTATGATATATTATTACAAACCTGGCTCAGTTCGTCCTTTTGCTACAATGCTGTCATATCCACTAGGAGCAGTTTTCAGGGTATGGTCATCTCGGTCGATGTGTCTCTCTTTCCCCAGGGCTACTTCATTCAGAAACATTATCCCTGCCTTCCCAGCAGTGCAAACTGAAAGACGGCATTCATCAGATAGTTGAAATAAAAACTTTCATTTCAATTAAAATAATGGTTTGGTTAATGTTTGGGAAACATTGCCTGCAACTCTTATAACATTGACCATATACTGAAAATAATTTTTCAGAAAACTTCACCCATCATTTAAAGGCATGAAATCACGGTTTGCTAACATAATTCATGGTCAAACATATTTTACCTGAAAGTATACATTTGATTTGTTTACACAAGTATATATTAGGTAACAAGCTATGTTGTATGCATATCCCACTGGTTCTTCTTCTTTTTATCTCCACGTATTAAAAATCGTGAAATAAAACGTAATTAAAATATGAAAGTGTTTAAAACCAATGTTTAAAACCAATGTAGCTTGTTGCCCTATATATAACTGCCCATGAAAAGCCAACAACATGATGTCAGTCAAATATCAGATGATGCTGTTCAAAGCTGAGATTGTAATTAAGAATAGGAAGCTAACAGTAACTGTTCTTGATAAAAATGTTTCATGGCAATATTTTCTAAGTGTTTTTTAAAGGATTTTTTTAATCACTTGGAAGACTAGTCTCACCATAACCAGCCGATTTTGAATTCTCTGAAGCGAAGTAAATTCCGGAGCCAACCCGACCTCCACTATGAGGCATGATGCGAAGACCGCTTTTCAAGATGGCTGCTACAACCGCAACATTTGTGCCGTGCCACAATAGTTTTCGGTTAGTGATCTTGTCGTGGACTTTGAATCGAGAATCCTACAAATATAGTAAGCATATGATTTCTTTAGATATTGGGAGAGGTGTAGAAATGATAAAATGTTTATAAATACATACATATTCAAAATAGAAGCAAAATATTAAAAATTGTTTATATTCATATCACGATTTGAAGTCGTCACTCGCCCGGCGGCCCGATCTATTCTTCTTATAGAAATTCCAGTTTTGTTATTTATATCATTCAGGGGAGATTGTTTTAAAGTTACTATAAATGTTGTATGAAAGATGTTTTATTTATTTATTTATAATGTGTATCCATTTTTATTTAATTGAGACCTTTTACAATGTAATTTTTTTTGCCCGGCATGATATAGATATATGATTTATTATTTATGATTATTATGATTATGATTATAATATTATTATTATTATTTTTATTATTATTATTATTACTGTATTATTATTATTATTATTATTATTATTATTATTATTTAGGACCTGGTCATCACTTACCTCCCCTGCTCGAGACACCTTCCATATTTCGTTAATCTTGACATTGCAATAGCCTCTAGTGCTCTTTGTGGCCTTTGTGTACTTTTCCAGAATCTACAAATGTTAAAAAATAAAATGAGGAGATAAATATATATATGGTGTTATTGAAATTCAACAATGGCAAATTTAATTTGAACCCGATCCACCTCAAATCTCCATTGCAACACACAATCACAGCCAAAGTTAATTTTAAATGATGGTGGTGAAAAGCACCCATTCATAAAATTGAAATGGGCAAATTGAAACGGACAAAATTTGTTATATCATTTATCGGTGCACAAGTTAACGGAGAGTCTTGAAGCAGCAACTGATAAGATTGAATATTAAAGCGATATACACCAAAATCTAAGTTATAGAGCTGATGATCCTGTACCACATTTGTATTCTTGCTATTAAATATTGCTCTATATATTATATTATATATGCGCAATAATAAAAATGAGCATAGGTGAAATCTCCCAAGTGTATGCAGAGTCCTTTTAAGTTATCTGTAGTGACATAATCATAATATTAGTATTATTATTATTATTATTTATATTATAATTATCAGTAACTATCAGTATCACTACACCATAATGCGGCTCTGGGATCTAATGATATTTCAACCCGGAACATTATATTTCTCGACCAATCAAATTGCTAGAAATATCCTAAATGTGTTGCAATTGAATTCTTGACGAATAACAGCGCTTAATAACCCAAAGGATAGGACAACTGCCAATTCTGGGATTCGAACCCGAGTTGCTGGATTGTGAGTCCAATGCTCTACTGATTGAGCCAAATAAAAGGGGTAACTCCGTCAAGACCAGTAGGAGCATTTTATATCACACCGGCTACAGTTACATATCATAAAATGAGTGGATATTACCTTGAATTCTTCACTCTTTGGACTGACATGTTCAAGGCTGCACTTAAGTAGTTCATAGTTAATATCAATTGGGTTTGGTAATATCTCAGTCTTTGCCTGAAAATAATATTTGAAAAAAAACTAAATTATTATTTTATTCAATAATATTGTTAATGTCATGCGACAATATGTTTTCTTTTACCCAGTAACTTCAATTAACCCTCTACCTGCTGTATTAGGCAAAAACACTGCTCTCCAGTTGCGTTCAGCAGGGAGAGGGTTAATGAATGTTGAGTCATTAGAATTCCGGGTCACTAGACCAAATTCCATGGGCATTATAATGGATATTATTATTATTATTATTATTATTATTATTATTATGGGCATTATTACACGTAGTATTACTAGTATTATTAATATCGTCATTGGTACACTCACAGTTGCCATAGCTTTATCCTTATCCTTCTGAAGACTTTGGGCTATCTCAATATCACCCAAAACCTGTAACCAAAAGAAAAACAGTATTAATTACAATGTCATGTGCATGTTTTCAATTACCAAGACATTATTCCAAATAGGTGTATAAATGGCAGTCATATTGTACATTTGGGGGCCCATTCCTTTCACCACAGTTCAGTGTTCGGAGTACTTAAGACAGATATTTTTGTCAAGGGAACGACCCGCACACTGTCCGGAAACTGTGTGGTCTGTACTCGCTAGCGAGGTGGTGCAGACCACACAGGGAAAGTACTGTGTCACATGTCTAAGGACACTCTTTGCCGCCATCTTGTTTGTGCGAGACATGTACGCGCCTTTCCTTTCACTCGGTACAGTGATGTCACATATCTGTCCAAGAACATCCTGCACAGTTGAAAGGAATGGCCCCCTGTACTTTATCATACTCACTGCCAGCATGTTCAGTTTTTCTTGAAGAAATTCAGTATTGTTAATTGGCTTAGGAACCATGCGACCAAAGTCATGGGGGATAACGGTGTAGAATTTCGAAGAAAGATCTTGCAGTTCGATAGATCGTGGATTTTTCTTCTTAAGTTCAGTTTCAATTTTTTCCAGCGCCTCAAAACCTTTCGCTATTTGAGTTTTGCTTAGTTTCCCGAGTGGCATCTTCTTCACATCAATATCGTAACGTTTCAATGCATTATTGAACATGTCAAGGTCAAATATCAAATTGACCAGTTTTTGAGTAGGTGCATCCAGTTTTGAATCTTCATGTTTTTTCACTGCTGTTGATGCCTTTTCGGCCACTGGCTGAAAACAAAATATTGAAAATTAATTTTAATAGGGGTATTTTGTTTAACTTTCTGAAAAATTATTTAAATTTGGGCCACTGTGTAGAGTGGGTGAGAAATCTCTCTCTCTCTCTCTCTCCATAGTGGCAACATTTCTCTCTATATATCTTTCCATATTGGCCAAACTTGTCTCACCCACTTTTTATGGTGGCCCAACTTGTCTCACTCTCTCTTTACATGGTGGCCAAACTTGTCTCACCCACTCTACATTATGGCCAAACTTGTCTCACCCACTCTACATTGTGACCAAACTTGTCTCACCCACTCTACATTGTGGCCAAACCTGTCTCACCCACTCTACATTGTGACCAAACTTGTCTCACCCACTCTACATTGTGACCAAACTTGTCTCACACACTCTACATTGTGACCAAACTTGTCTCACACACTCTACATTGTGGCCAAACTAGTCTCACACACTTTATATGGTGGCAAATTTGTCTCACTCTCTCTCTACATTGTGGCAAAACTTGTCTCACCCACTCTACATTGTGACCAAACTAGTCTCACCCACTCTACATTGTGGCCAAACTTGTCTCACCCACTTTTTATGGTGGCCTAACTTGTCTCACTCTCTCTTTACATGGTGGCCAAACTTGTCTCACCCACTCTACATTGTGACCAAACTTGTCTCACTCTCTCTACATGGTGGCCAAACTTGTCTCACCCACTCTACAATGTGGCCAAACTTGTCTCACCCACTCTACATTGTGGCCAAACTTGTCTCACCCACTCTACATTGTGACCAAACTTGTCTCACCCACTCTACATTGTGGCCAAACTTGTCTCACCCACTTTATATGGTGGCAAATGTGTCTCACTCTCTCTCTACATGGTGACCAAACTTGTCTCACCCACTCTACAATGTGGTCAAATTTGTCTCACTCTCTCTACATGGTGACCAAACATGTCTCACACACTCTACATTGTGGCCAAATTTGTCTTCTCACTTTACGCAACGGTGAACAATGCAAATGTACTAAAAGAATAGGGTAAATCCAATAACATATCACATTAAATTCCAAATGTTTCTAATAATAATAAAGTAGTTTAGTAATTATTTAGCCTTAATACCTACAGCATCAACTTCATCTTCTTCACCATCGTCGTCAGCCATTTCCAACATGGTATATTTCCCTTTCATGGCCTCAAACTTGTCTCTGTTTGCCCATTTGTTCCTGGTCTTGTCCTGGAACTTCTTCTCAAAATCCTTGATGGCCAACTCTTTTTTCATGGGCCCCTTTAAGGCAGTTGCACCTGTTTCCCCCTGAAACAGAGAAAACAGTTATCGGTATTCTGGACAAATGGCCCAAAATGTCATGTCTGCCTGGCTATTAGAGATTTATCACCCCCTGTTGCAGTCTCGTTGCCCTCATTTCTTTTGTTCTATGTAGGACAGACAGACAGATATTTTATTAAAGTCTCACTTGTATGTGCATATAAATACATAATAAAATAGACATTATAAACAGTACGATATACAC
>JAUTBZ010129326.1:0-14439 GCA_032361785.1 Lepetodrilus galriftensis | reverse complement strand
TCGTAAATTCTAAAAATTCGAACAGCCGCAAATCTAATTATTTTAGAGCGTACGAATAATTAGAGTAATTACGGTACATTGTCTGATCATTATCGTCTATGTAGCTATGTTCTACATCTTATTTAATCGTAACGTTTTGACATGGTTTTTTTCATGCCTGTTTTATTTTCTTGCATGTCTAATTAGTTGTCATCACCTATGGGCAACGTAAAACATTCATTCATTAATTATTAACGTAAACTATTCATTCATTCATAATTAATTAATTCATTCATTCATTCATAGGTTGAGCTGTATAGTGTGTCTATCTGTAGTATCCAATGGGGATGTAGCCAATGGGAGTGTAGCCAATGGAAGCATAGCCAATTAAAGTGTAGCCAATGGGAGCATAACCAATTGGGAGCATAGCCAATGGGAATGTAGCCAATGGGAGTATAGCCAATGGGGATGTAGCCAATGGGAATGTAGCCAATGGGAGCATAGCCAATGGGAATGTAGCCAATGGGAGCATAGCCAATGGGAATGTAGCCAATAGGAGTGTAGCCAATGGGAATGTAGCCAATGGGAATGTAGCCAATGGGAGCATAGCCAATGGGAATGTATCCAATGGGAGCATAGCCAATGGGAATGTAGCCAATGGGAATGTAGCAGGATACTGGAGCCAGCATGGTATCTATTTCAGGAAAACAATCTGGTGAAGGTGACAGAACAGGGGGAATAGCAACACAGGTAAAACTTTGACTTTCATTGTTTTCAATCTTCAAGATATGCGGCGGTCAACACTGATGAAAGTCTATGACAATGCATCTAAATAGTAATGAAACTAAATCTATGGTGATGTAGCTGTATGAATCTTCATCAATAGTGATGTAACTGAATATATATAGTTGTAACGAAGTTGGATTGATTAATTTGTTGTTTTACATTGTTGTTGGAATATTTCACCCATATTCGACGACTAAAATGATTAATAATTAAGCAGTAAGCAGTCATTTTAATATATGTAAACAAGTATTAAAAACATTGCCAATAGGCTATACCAAAATATAATTGTCCATGTAAACATTTGTAAAACATGTATTTATGTACATTTCTAATGACAGGAACATTCAGGAAAATATGTTAAAGGGAAAACAACTCTTGCCAAGAAAAACATAGGTTAGTCTTTAGAAATGTTTAGTTGTGTTTAATTATCATGATTTGAAATTGAAGACAACTTGTGCAATAGTATGCCAAGTCCTGTCCGATCTAAGTGAATGTGTTTATGTGACACGAGCATTGATGTAAGCAGGCCTGACCCCGAGATTATGAAACCATTTTGAGTACAAAACTCCTGCTCAACTCAAGGTTTTGAGCTTGAGCATGAAATCATACCCAACAGGCGTATTCGAAACCACGTTCTCGAGTTACCCGAGAACCCATCTGATCGTGTTCTCAGTTGTGAATGCATAATTGTGTAACGAGTGTGTTCTCGTCCAATCCTGCATAGACCCTCCGATAAGTGGGGAGTTAAAATCTTGTTCGCGAACAGTGTTCGCATGTTGGTTTTCGATGTTCGAAACCCCATTCTCATGTTGTGTCAACTCAAGATCAGGGTTTCGAATACGCCCAAAAGGTTTCCTAATCTTGGGACCTGGTGTACTTTCAATTTGATATGCAGGGATCGAAATTAACACTAGCCCGCTAACCCGGGCTTTTTCTCCCAATGCTAAAGGTATCCTAAGGGCGAGTAGAAATTCATACCTTTTCTTATTTATTCGGGGATAGTAAGAATTTAAGTTAGTTTCTATTGCTGGATATGGGGTGACCACACTACGTTCTTCCAGGGTTGGATCCGATGACAGTCTGCCTGATTCCTGTCAATGGCTTCCTGCTCGATCTGGAGTCAGACCAGTACTACTGCACGGACCCGGTAAGCTCATTTATGTCTGTCTGTCTATCTGATTTATGCCTGTCTGTCTGATTTATGTCTGTCTGTCTACTTTATGTCTGTCTGATTTATGTCTGTCTGTCTGTCTGATTTATGTCTGTCTGATTTATTTATTTATGTCTGTCTGTCTGTCTGATTTATTTATGTCTGTCCGTCTGATTTATGTCTGTCTGATTTATGTCTGTGTCTGATTTATGTCTGTCTGATTTATTTATGTCTGTCTGATTTATGTCTGTCTGATTTAGTGTCTGTCTGTCTGATTTATGTCTGTCTGATTTATGTCTGTCTGATTTATTTATGTCCGTCTGATTTATGTATGTCTGTCTGATTTAGTGTCTGTCTGTCTGATTTATGTCTGTCTGATTTATTTATGTCCGTCTGATTTATGTCTGTCTGATTTATGTCTGTCTGATTTAATGTCTGTCTGTCTGATTTATGTCTGTCTGTCTGTTTTAGTGTCTGTCTCATTTATGTCTGTCTGTCTGATTTATGTCTGTGTCTGATTTATGTATGTCTGTCTGATTTAGTGTCTGTCTGTCTGATTTATGTCTGTCTGTCTGATTTATGTCTGTGTCTGATTTATGTCTGTCTGATTTAATGTCTGTATGTCTGATTTATGTCTGTCTGATTTAGTGTCTGTCTGATTTATATCTGTCTGTCTGATTTAGTGTCTAGTTTGATTTAGTGTCTGTATGTCTGAGTTATGTCTGTCCGTCTGATTTATGTCTATCTGATTTAGTGTCTGTCTGTCTGATTTATGTCTGCCTGTCTGATTTATGTCTATGATTTATGTCTGTCTAATTTATGTCTATGATTTATGTCTGTCTGTCTGTCTGATGTATCTGTCTGTCTGTCTGATGTATCTGTCTGTCTGATTTATGTCTGTCAAATTTACCTGAATTCTCGAAACAAAACTCCCAATCAACTCCCAAGGCCCTTTACCGGTAGGGTTCATCAGTTATACTGTAGAACTGATGAAATCTAGTAAAGGGCAAAATGCCATTTCTTTCATCTAATTTTAAAAAATCAACATCTATTTGAAAATAACTATATATTTTGTTATTGATTTTATATTGATGTGTAGATTTATTTCCAATGAAACAATTTGGCATACCAATGCATATTACAGGTAATCCCAGTGAAAATTAACCAGCCATATTATAGAATTATATTTATTTAAATGATAAAAACCTTTTGTTACATCATTTTGTAACGTGCATTTGGATTGGTAGGGAACAGTGCCAATATTACAGCTGTGCTGTGTAATGGAAAGCTACCATTTAGGTACGAGCGCATTTATAAGATGTTGTGGAGTCAATTGACAATCTGCATTGCTCACTGCCTCTCTCCGACACGTGACAACATCTCCCGACTTTCTCGTAGGTGACGTGTCCAGTTCCCAGCTGTGCGACGAACTACCAGTCATGGCCGTCCCTCCAGAGACACTGGCAGTTGACTCACACTCTCAGCAGGAAGGTGCTCTTCTGCCCGCACGTCAGCTGCAAGAAGAAAAGCACGTGGTTCCATCCGCTCACCGCCCTCGTCACCCACCTGCGGACGCACACCGAAATCCGTGAAAACCGGTACCATGAGGTCTGTGCCAGGGCCAGAACCAAGATGGTGTCCAACAAGGGATTTACAGACCCTGGCGGGGTCACGCTGGCAATGCCCGCACTGGTATGTTTCCCAGTCTCCAGTATTAGTATGTTGCCCAGTCTCCAGTATTAGCACTGGTTGTCCAATCTCAAATCTCAAATATTATTTCCCAATCTCCAGAACTGGTATGTTGCCCAAACTCCAGTACTGTTGCCCAATCTCTACTATTCTTGCCCAATCTCCAGTATTGATACCAGGCCCGAGATTATGAAGCATTTGGTAATATCTAGTTGTGAAAACATGGTTTTCTGTCTGTAGAGCGATGGCCCGTCGGTAGAGCTCCCTCACACCCAGTGTCCAGTGCCGAGCTGCGCGATGACGTACACCACGTTGGACAAGATGCGGCAGCACTGGGAGCACCAGCACCGCCAGCGCACCGCCATGTACCGCTGCGACACCTGCGACACCATCAAGCGGACGCGCCGCCTCATGGCCGACCACATGACCGACACGCACGGACAGACGGACCCGCAGGTCGAACCTGTCATCCTGGAGAGCAAGCGCTTCGTCGAGCCTGGGAACGTGGTGCCTTTCTGGTCCCTGTACAGGTCGAAGGTCAGCGAGGAGGAGGAAGAGGAGGAGGATGAGGAGGAGTTGATCAAGCAACTGGGGTCAGAGTTCATGCTGACCGCTATCCCTACCATCGGGTCGGATCACGATGACCTGTGCGAATTCCTGGCGTGGTCTGACGAGTTCATGGACAGGCTTGAGCGGGCGCAGGACGACGCCATTGGCGACCTGCAGAAACTGACCAGACGCATGGCGGAGAAGGTTGGCGTGGCAACACTGACGTGAGTCCACGTTGACGACAAGGTTACCGACGAACACGACGAAGATATCATGAGTTGAATATCATTTTGTATTTCGCAAATAAAATGTGAATCTATTGTTGTCTTTCATATCTTTATTTGGGGTCGCGAGATTGAATGACTCGCCAAAGAAGCAGTGGTAGAAGTAAAAACATTTGAAGTAAAAACATTTCAAATGTCCTATTATCTTTCTTAAACGCATAATATCACAGTTGATAGGCCCGTATAATGGACAAACAAATTTCAATCTGAGACTAATTACGCTTGATTTATCCACTGAACTATGAAGTAGATATTTGTCTACCAAACAGCGGTGGAAAGGTTTTTGAAAGTACAAACATGATTTTATGTATGTCAAGTGAATGTATTTTGCAGCTAAAACTAACATAAATATCTGTGATATTATGCCTTTAATTATGAACAACTCTTGCTGTATATGTATGGTCTTTACATACTGAATGACTACAGTCAAATGTAAAACAATAAATAACAAAGCAACTGTAAAGGTTTAAAAATATACCTTTATTATAAAAATGTACACATAGAAAACATATGAATAACATACTAAAGATGGTTCTCCTTCAGCATTGTCCCTTTAAGACAGACATGATGCAGCTCAGTGGTTTTATAAACAGGCTTTTGAACAAAACCCACCAGTATATTCTATTGAGCAGTGTAGATTATCATCTGATTTATTATGTATATATACTCCACCTCATATTATTCAGGTATCGCACACCATTTTAATGGTAAATGCGTCTTTAAAAATCAACTCCATTTTTGCATAATTGAGAATATTTCCAAAGCGACAGAGGAGCTTTTAAAGCTATCCTCAAAACGTACTAGAAAATATAAACTGGTAATGAACTGTTATTGCAGTTTACATCAATTTCCGATATTTAATCATTATGTTAAAAAAAAAAGGGGAAAACATTTGTAAAGGTCTTGTATAAGGTGATGTGGTTTATATGGACTTAAATAGCTTATCTCAAAATATTGATACAGAAATAAATAAAAACAATATAAATGGCTACAAATGTGTTGAGTGAAATCTATACAATGAGATGCTAATATTTGGAAGACTGCGCGTTTTGCATAGCATAAAAGCACCAATATACTGGTGTGTTTGCCTAGAACTTGGATCAATCACTACCACAGACTTCCAACACTACCTGCTTAAAGCTGTAAAATGTTTCTACAAAGTGCCATGAAAAATGCCATTGACACTGAGATCAAACAATGAAGACACACTTATATCAAAATTAAGTAGATGCACTGACTTTTGAGACTTCTAGTCAAATATATATAGGCATGTCACATTAAAAAAAATATTCAAAATTACATTTTCTAAAATGTAAGTAATGTAAAAATGTAAGTAGTCCTGTCTTTCTCAGATGAATATTTCGACTTCACTTCCTTTCAAAATCAATTAAAAATATTTACTTAAAATATTTACTATAAATACTATTTTCCTCATACTAAAATACGATTCATAAGCTCCAAGGACATTTATCTCTTATTTTAAGACATTCATGCATAAAAGTAGATGCTAAACTTGCATAGACAATAAATGCATTAGGTCAGTTCTCAGCAGTATCAAGTTTTCGTTGATCTCAAACCTCTAAGTGACTTGCGTCAATATTACGTAAGTTAGCTGAACAATGTATGATCAGCATTGTCGACACTCTTGGAGCTAAAAATCATGCAAGGCTAAAATAAATATGTTCACTTCTCACAACATTGACCTTATAATGCCAGTTTGCCGCCGTAGGAATAAAAAATAAATAAATAACAATTTTCTTAAAGTAGGAAACAATGCAAAGCAAACAGAACTTGGTTGTCAATTGGCTACACAAAACAATCATATTCAATAACGGATGACTATGCATCGATTTGCAGGCATCTTTCACCCATTTGTGATGAATATTCAATAATGAGAACATAAATAATTGTATCTCAAAAACCATTAAGATATAAAAATTTAAATCATGAAAACTGAATTAATGTTTAGTTAATATAAATTCCATCCAGACATAAAATTTGTTTTAATCAAATTAAATAATATATTGTTGATACTTTCAGGGTACTTGTTTATCAACAGTTGCTGTAGCCAATGGACTTGCAATGCTATTTACCTATCCAGTAGTAACAACCATTTTAGTGTAATAATAACATAATACAGTACTAGATGACTTAAGAGACAGCAAGGCAAGACAAGGACAGAGAACAAAGAACAAAGATAAGATAGATAGGCAGTGAAACATTTGTCCAGAAATTGGTGGGATTGAAATAGAAAAGATAGGGGGCATGCTTTGTTTCTTTATCCACTACAAATACTAGTATTCTCAAAGCGATCATGTATTGGTCATACCATAGATAGTTCAGAGGCGGATACAGACTTTCAGGTTAGGGGGGGGGGCTCAAAGTGCCGCTCATAATTTCACCATAATACATAATACATAATACCTAGTATATGTTTATTGAACAATATTTTCCAATTCTAGGAGGGGCGCAAGCCAGGTGAGCCCCCCCCCCTTGATTCCGCCCCTGCCATAGATATAGTTCAGAGGCGGATCCAGACTTGAATCCGCCCCTGATAGTTGGAATTATTAACCCATTTAATGAGATCCATAATGATAAAAACTATCAAGATTTTTTTTTACAATATTCATTTCTTTTTGGACAATATTCATTTCTTTCATCTAAGTCAACACTGGAAACCAAGCATGCCCCATAACTTAACAAGAGAGAAGTAAAAGAAGATATAAAACAGGGGTATTGTTTGTTTCATGCTCTTTTTTGGTAAACCATTTTGTTCAACACTTTAAGATCTGATATGTACACAATAGCCACAACACATTATGTAACAATAGGTTGTTAGTAACATTACAGCAAACGAGCTCTCGCACGCCTTGCTGTCAAGATATAATATGCCTATATACATATGTATAGGGGGATATTACTAGATATATTGTACATGCTAACTGAGACACTTACTGCACAGCTGGGCATTATGTCCCGGAACAAGCATAGCAGCTACGAGAGTCGCAACTTCGTACATGTATAACACGCGAAGACACGCGTACGCAGCGCTACGGCCATTTTGTGGCATGGGACCCGAGTACAGCGATACATGGCGACTATGCACGTGGTAACCATGGCAACAATACGCTCATACATTCAAATGTGTGGTTATTGCTAATGAAAACTTGTTTTGTCGTTTATATATATTATGTTGGTGTGTTACTGGATTCAGACGTATTTGATCGGGATCTAGAACATTGTATATAAGTGGGTATGTACACAACATGGTCATAAATAAATGGTATCAAACCCCTTCATCAAGTGTAGTTCTATAGAAAAATGTGTTAAAACAAATTCTGGTATTAATTTTTCAAACTAAATTTGTGATTCACAACACTGTTGCACATAGCATACTTTAAATTCGAGTTTGTTCACATGCAGCCGTCTTCTCACACAGCATAAGGCAGATTTGCTTACAACTAAGAAGACAAAAAACAACTTGGCACATTAAAGCAGTTCACAACAACATCTTTGAACAGCAATGCTTGGTAAGGCACATCAGTAAAGTCACAGTTATTTCCCTTTAAGCACTTTCTAATTCACAGGGGAGAAAGTTTCTCTAGGCATGACTTTTTTTTCCCCCTCCTGTCGTCGGTCCAACAAGAATAGGAAAATATCTCCAACAAAATAAGTAGATGTATCTTCCCAGCGGTTTCGGGTGGTCATTTTTTAAAAATGAATTCCGATATAAGAAAGTGCTATTTGCACTGTGCCCACTTTGGTAGGATTCGTCTTCGCGCGTTTGTGAACCAGTAGTTTATTTGGTTTATCGTTAGCCCAGTCTGCTTAATTAACATAGCTTTCTCGTCATCATTAGGGTAAGGGTTGTCTTTGTGATTCCGTAACCAATCCAGCATAATAGCAACAGCCTGAAATAGGAAACATAACAAAACATTAGCTGACAGATGACATTTTCTTAAAACTGTAAAGCATACAGAAATGGAAATGTACTATAAATTAAGTTGTATAGATGCTGAATGACAGAAAATTATTATTATTATTTTTTAAATATGATTTTTAATGTGTATCATTCATATTACCAAAAAAAATAAACATACAATATTATAAGTAGATTTTACTATTCTTCATTGAAGTTACATACAATTTCCCTCCACTTCCTATAAAATTCAAATTTCACATTCCGTTTATATGCAATATCACTTTAAAACAAAATTCAGAATATAACTATCAACAATCTTTTTACATAGCAGATGATTAAAATGTTACACTTTATACCAGCTACCAATCTTGTAAATTGTTCAATTCCAATTACGTAACACGTTTTCAACATTTAAAGGAGTTTGTAAATTACCTCTTTGGGGAGACTAGGGTGCTTCTTAGACTCTGCTTTGTTTCCATGGTTACCGTTGCTACCGATGCTGCTTCCTGCTTCGCTGAGAGCATCCTGTGCCTCTTTAATAGACCGAAATTGTGGCGACGCTAGAGTCGGCAGTCCAATTCCTTTACCCATGGCAGGGATAAATCCTTCGGAAGCCTGAAAATATTGATCCCAATAGCTGTAAATTTTTAATCGAATTATCATCAAGCTTAAAACCTAGAAGACTTTCAGGTTCTTAAAATGATTAAATTTTCGAAGAAGGTTGGGTTCTTACGATTGCCTAACATTCTGTCGAGCAATCTCGATAGGGTGAGAAAAAAAAGATATCTGAAATTTCGCAGCATTTCATCTTTAAGTTAATTACAATAAAATGTCTAGTTCTCGGGATGTGATACAAGTTCCATTTCTTCTGATGTATGAGTGCCTGAACAACGCTGATCAACTTTAGGGAAATGAGTCCAAAGTAAATAAAAAAAAGCAGATAGATTGGACGCGAAAATTGCTTGCAATTTGGTTATCAAGGTAGAGAGGGTTGGTTTCCTCTTCAAATAAGGGATGGTGTACACCGAATATCAAGTGATGGTAATAGCAGCTTTGCAAGCTTCATTGTCATTGATCATGCTTATCTGAGTACCGTGTATCCCAAATACACCAAAATTACAAGATATAATAGTGTTCACTATTAGCGCTGGATCAATGTACAATATCAGTACAGTGTCACACATATCAATATGAAGATTTGTCTTTGTACTTAGTATATTTCTGTATGATTATTATGCTTCTGTTTGATTTTTGTAAATGTTTATGTTCAGGATGTAGTCTTTACTCATTAGTACAGTATATTGATCGATACAATTCAAATGTCGATAAACCGAGAGGGAAAAATAAGTATTGATACACATGAATATCTACAAATTAAAAAGTTTTCGATGATGATGCTTTTTCCTCCAGAAATCTCAGTCTCTCGCTGTTAAGTATTTAAGAAATCAAACTCTTGCAGATCTATACTTCCAAAGTTTGTTTCTGTTACACATGAAGGTGATAAATGTGTTGTATTTAATTTGGATTTAGTTTTTTAATCAAATAAGCAATAATTAGGTCTATTGAAATATACCCCAAAAAATTCCAAATTCTTCAAAAAGGAACGGAATTGTTAACACTGCCTGGACAAGCAAACTTATTAAAGTTTAATCAAGTCCGGGTCAGGTAGCAACGCCAAAGTAAAGTATGGGTTCTGTTCACGATTGTCGAACACGAGGGTCACAGTACAACAACACTGAAGAAATAAGAGGTCGAGCCCCTACAATAGGGCCCTGGAACATGGATAATGGGGTGCTTCTTCCCCCTACCTCCTTCGTTCCCCACAGCCACCCCCCACCCCCCAGAGCCACCTAGCCTCTGTGTGCCCATGACAAATTGGGATCTACAAATCCCATTCATAAGTACAAGGCATTGAATAAAGGTCCTTCAAGCCTGGATCGGGTACAAAAGCCTGGGTCTGTTTTTGGCGAAGGAGGACAAAAGACGTTGGGAGACGCGAGATGGATCTAGAGCAGTGGCCGTGTTCCGCGATCTCGTGGATCTCAAGTGGACTCGGGAAATAAAGAAAGTATTCTATCCATAGTTCCTGTCTTAATCTTTTAGAACTTGCGACAACGCCTGGCATATACAGCCGAGTCGAGACGACATTCTCTCGCGAACCAACTGTGAAATGGTCAAGAATTTGCATTAAAATTAAAAATTGGAAATTCGGCAACTAGAGAATTATCTGTAGTTGCTTCCATCCGTCAAGAGTAGGATAGGGAGGTCAACCTTCAATTCAGTTTTGTTTTAGATATTTTCCAGGTATGGGAATTACCATTAGCCAATTATCACAATGCTAAATGTATACTGACAGCTAGTAGAAACATAAATGTTTTGAAAAAATGTCTTATTTCAATCATTATTCTGGCCAAAAGATTTTGAAGGTTGTTTCTATCTGCTTAATTTAAACTAGGTATCCACCTGTAGTGACAGATAACCCAAGTTATCGAGTGATTATGGAATTTAACGTCACTGCAGGGATCTTTCACCCATTTGCAACGATTTGATTGAATTAATGCTTTACGTCCCAGCGGGAATCTTTCACCCATAGGTGAAGACCATTTGCAATGATAGATAACCAAATAAAAGTACAGCAACAAAATGAGCAAGTTTCACAAATATAGATACAATATATCACATTTACACACAATAACAATTTCCAAAACGTTATTTCAAATATGCATCTCTTGAAAAAGAAAGTACTGTTTTAAGACCTAACGAGGAATACTTTGCAACGACGTGAACAAACACAACTGTGCTGACGACAAACAAGTATTTTGAGACTAGAATGAAGATCCAAGTTAACCCGTCTGCTTATAGTTTGAACCTCTCCAAATGGACATCTCTCTTGGCTTGTTTAAGTAAATGAAGTCGTAACAATGGCAGTTATTTAACCAGTCAACATTGGTCTGTTAACATTATTGGGTGATGTGAAAATAGAACTTATTTGCCCATACGACTAGACAAACTGGCCTGACATGTTCAGTATGGTTCAATAATCCACACTCTCTGGAATCTGCCATGAACATTTTCTTTTTAGGTTTCCGTGCAAGCAGTGTTTAAACAGTGGCATGTAGAGATGTGCAGATCATCAATGAAGTAGGGACACATGCTGAATAATATTGTCACGTGAACATACCAGTAGACACCCACACTAGATCTCCTGCGATGGAGGAAAATAAAACACAATCCTTCCACCTCCCATCCAAAAAAAAGCTTAAATATATTTTTAAAAATATAAAGAATTATAAGGGAAAATTCAACTATATTTAATAAGCCACAAGGAAACGTCCAGATTTTCCAAGGGATGCACAAGTTTTCCACAGCTCTGTGTGGTGTAATGCTGGCTAAATTACTGATAATCGGTGTCATTATCGATGAGCAAAGATATACTTCCAATTTATTGCTATGTCTGATGCGTAGGAACTTTACAAAACACTTTCAAAACTTCATCGAGTCGACAAACGAATGTCGGAGTGGTTTGTGTGTCGTGTCAACAATAGAACGTGTTTGCATTGCAGGACGTTTTGTTAAGTGGTGACTAGGTTCGGAAGTTCAAAGTTACTTCCCTTTACTGCATAATGAAGACAGATAATGTTTACAAAATCTTTCTGCTTATTGGGTCGTATTTTGTCTCACGATTTCAAAATTTTATGAAGAAAAAAAATATCCTAAATTTAATAAGAATAAATAGATCCTAAATTTAATAAGAAAAAAATAGATCCTAAATTTAGTCCAAAGCCACAGATGTTTGCAGAATGGTGGTGAGATTACAACTTGAAGTCCCGTTTTGTGTTCCAAGCAATGGGAAGTGAAGACATAGTCCAATGTTAACACTGAGGTATTGTACACAGACTATAGCATATAGACACAAAAACTCCGCAAAGCCGAATATCAAGAAAAATTCCTATTCAATCTTACCCCGGGATAATGAAACTGGTTTTTTTTAGTAAGATTTCATACGTTAAGTTCAACTTTGCCAACAAGAAATCGTACTCCTATTTTTTGTGGTGATCTTGGTGCTTGAGCCTAGATCTCGTCCACTTTAGATATAGACATATTATCTACTGTTTACCTACTGCCATGTTATCTACTGATCATTTCTTCCAGAAAACCCTGACATGTTAAAACATTCACTTTACCATCTGTTTCTTAACATGTTCAAAGCACACTTAATAATCGCTTCCTTGTTGAAAAGTAATTTATTTTACCGAATTAAAATTTCATCACCGAGATAACCCGACATAAATCTACATATGTATGTATGCCTTTAAAATAGATATCCCATGGTTGTGTTTATAACCCGATATAAATTATAGAAGTGATACTATATTGTATATGTATAATACTGCCTCAACATGAAATATACCATATTACAAGGGACTTACCATTGAAGGATCCATCATTCCATATTTGGGGTCCTTCATGATTTGCCCCACCCCCATGGGTCCCATTGGCCCCACCCCCATCTGGGCCGCACCCATCTGTCCAGAGTTGAGCATCATAGGGTTCCCATGGTTGACTGCAGTGGCTGGCTCCGGCTATGATTAGAAGAAATAAACTCATTTTATCTCCACAATTCTCTTACGCAATGTCGAAATACGTCAGAATTATAGCAATCTTGTGCGATAATACCCATGGATACAAGTCGCCATTAAAAGCACGTTGCTTGCTTGATAACAGAAATACAACAAATCAAATGTGTAGTTGTCGCATATGGGTGAAATATGGGTGAAATATTCCTGCAGCGATGTAATAGAGCAACAAATAATTATTAATCAAATTAAATGTGCAAAGAGGATACAAATAATAAATAATAAATAATTTATCTGTAATGAACCTAGACAGGCAATTGGATCACTGTAGTTTATGCACTCCGCTAAAAAATACGAGTTTAATAGGACATGGCGATGGCTGAATTTGGGCGAATGCACCTCAATGTAAAGTTGACGATTAAAAAATGTGTGCTTTCTGACATAGGCAGGAAAAAGTAAGTTTGAATAAAAGGCTTTATTTGGGAGAATGGCAAGGACTTCGAGTGTTTTGGAAGTATGTATCAAAACTACAAATCATAAATGTTAATGGTAATTTAGAACTCAAACATTCCAATAGTGAGGTTAGTCACTATTTGCTCATTCACAATCGTAATGGTTAAATTATTAAAGAAACACCCCTAGATGTTGAAGGCTGTACAAACATCTTCATCAGCGCAATTTGCAGATAATCTCAAATACCTGAGCCACCTACTATTTATATTCGGTATAAAACTCCAGCCACCTGCCGCCAAATCTAATCCTCCATTATCACACGCGATTTGGGTAATCTGACTAACACCCACTTTCCCATAATCCATCATTACACACCAAGTACTCTCTCAGCCTCGAGGGGGAGGGGGGTCCCCGGTAGCACCCCCCTCTAGCAACCCCCTCCCGTCCCCCTTTAGGAACACTACTGCGATCTGGCGATATCTTGAGGGTGGGTGGCTGTATGATTACATTTTAGCCCGCAAATCCGATTTCACATCACGATCAGGCTTTTTTGAGTAACCCTGTGTATGCTCACTTGTCTGAGTATATAATTATCTGGACTTTAAGATTGTGATGACTCATGGAGTGGGCTATAGAGACAGAGGTACCGTTCACGCGGTTCACATGATTTACGTGAGGTATGAGGTATCGTAGGTAAAACAGGAAGGTTCAGGAAACAGCACGTATAATGCAGAGGTAATTGAAAAAGCTAAACAGAGCCTGTCAGAAAGTTTCTACTGTCAGAAGATTCTATAACCTCATTAATCTGTGGATGCCATGCAGACGTTGTGGAAGACATTTATCACAGACTGATTCTGATATAATATATCTGATACAGCATAATATAATTATATAATTCTTTGAATTGGTAGATGAATATTTTAGAGATCTCCAGAATATTATTTTTAACAGCATGTTAAAAGATCAAACTCTATAAGGCAGGGCATCTGGCATTATGCGATGGTGCGATTCCGCACAATTGACCTAAAATCGCACAATTCCGCACAATCT